>JAKFHT010000593.1:0-55185 GCA_023783455.1 Erythrocebus patas | reverse complement strand
GTCAAACCCGTATGAGACCGGTTTGAGCCGGTGAAAACCGGTTTGAGCCAGTCAAAATCGGTTTGAGCCGGTCAAAATTGGTTTGAGCCGGTCAAAACGGTTTGAGCGGTGAAAACCGGTTTGAGCCTGTTTGTTCCGGTTTGAGTCAGGTTTCAGCCGGTCAAAACCGGTTTGAGTCGGTTTGAGCCTGTCAAAACCGTTTTGAGCTGGTCTGTTACTGTTTGAGCCTGTCTGTTCCTGTTTGAGCCGGTCAAAATTGGTTTGAGCGGTCTGGCCTGGTTTGATTTGGTCAAAACCCGTATGAGTACGGTTTGAGCGGTGAAAACCGGTTTGAGATATTCTGGTCGGTTTGAGCCATTCAAAACCGGTTTGAGCCAGTCAAAACAGGTTTGAGCCGGTTTGAGCCGTCAAAACCGGTTTGAGTCTGTTTGAGCGGTCTGTTACTGTTTGAGCCGGTCAAAACCAGTTTGAGCCGGTCAAAATCGGTTTGAGCCGTTCAAAACCGGTTTGAGCCGGTTTGAGCGGTTTGAGCTGGTCTGGTCCGGATAAATATGGTCAAAACCGGTTTGAGATATTCTGGTCGGTTTGAGTCCAGTTTGAGCCGGTCTAGTCGGTTTGAGCTGGTGAAAACCGGTTTG
This sequence comes from Erythrocebus patas, assembly GCA_023783455.1. Lineage (NCBI taxonomy): Eukaryota > Metazoa > Chordata > Mammalia > Primates > Cercopithecidae > Erythrocebus > Erythrocebus patas. The sequence continues at coordinate 54,547 of JAKFHT010000593.1, read as the reverse complement.
AGCGGTTTGAGCCGGTCAAAACCGGTTTGAGCCGGTCTGGCCTGGTTTGAGTCCGGTTTGAGCAGGTCAAAACCGTTTTGAGCTGGTCTGGTCCGGATAAATATGGTCAAAACCGGTTTGAGCAGGTCAAAACCGTTTGAGTCCGGTTTGAGTCCGTTTGAGCTGGTCAAAACCGGTTTGAGCCGGTCTGGCCTGGATTGATCCGGTTTGAGCCGGTCCAGTCATGTTTTAGTCCGTTTGAGCCAGTCAAAACCGGTTTCAGCGGTCTGGTTCGGTTTGAGCCGGTCTGGTCCGTTTGAGCCTGTCAAAACCGATTGAAACCGGTCTGGGCCGGTTTGAGTCCGGTTTCAGCCGGTCAAAACCGGTTTGAGCCGGTCTGGCCTGGTTTGAGTCCGTTTTGAGCAGGACAAAACCGTTTTGAGCTGGTCTGGTCTGGATAAATATGGTCAAAACCGGTTTGAGCCGGTCTGGTCGGGTTTGAGTCCAGTTTGAGCCGGTCAAAACCGGTTTGAGCTGGTCTGGCCTGGTTTGATTTGGTCAAAACCGTTTGAGTCCGGTTTGAGCTGGTCAAAACCGGTTTGAGCCGGTCTGGTCCGGTTTGAGTCCTGTTTGAGCCGGTCCGGTCATGTTTTAGTCCGGTTTGAGCCAGTCAAAACCGGTTTGAGCCGGTCTGGTCTGGTTTGAGCCGGTTTGAGCCGGTCTGGTCTGGTTTGAGCCTGTCAAAACCGATTGAAACCGGTCTGGGCCGGTTTGAGTCCGGTTTCAGGCGGTCAAAACCGGTTTGAGCCGGTCTGGCCTGGTTTGATCTGGTCAAAACCCGTATGAGACCGGTTTGAGCGGTGAAAACCGGTTTGAGCCGGTCTGGTCTGGTTTGAGCCGGTTTGAGCCGTTCTGGTCTGGTGTGAGCCGGTTTGAGCTGGTCTGTTCCTGTTTGAGCCTGTCTGTTCCTGTTTGAGTCCGGTTTGAGCCGTTCAAAACCAGTTTGAGCCGGTCTAGTCCGGTTTGAGTCCGGTTTGAGCCAGTCAAAATCGATTGGAGAGGTTCTGGCCTGGTTTGATCTGGTCAAAACCCGTATGAGTACGGTTTGAGCCGGTGAAAACCGGTTTGAGATGTTCTGGTCAGGTTTGAGGCAGTTTGAGCCGGTCTGGTCTGGCTTGAGCCGGTTTGAGCCGGTCTGTTACTGTTTGAGCCGGTCTGTTCCTGTTTGAGTCCAGTTTGAGCCATTCAAAACCGGTGTGAGCCGGTCTAGTCCGGTTTGAGTCCGGTTTCAGCCGGTCAAAACCGGTTTGAGCCTGTTTGTTCCGGTTTGAGTCCTTTTTGAGCCAGTCAACACAGGTTTGAGCCGGTCTGGTCCGGTTTGAGCAGTTTGAGCCGGTCTGGTTCGGTTTGAGCCGGTCAAAACCAGTTTGAGCCGGTCTGGCCTGGTTTGAGTCCGGTTTGAGCAGGTCAAAACCGTTTTGAGCTGGTCTGGTCCGGATAAATATGGTCAAAACCGGTTTGAGTCTCTTTGAGCCGGTCAAAACCGGTTTGAGCCGGTCTGGTCGGGTTTGAGTCCAGTTTGAGCCCGTCAAAATCGGTTTGAGCCGTCTGGCCTGGTTTGATTTGGTCAAAACCGTTTGAGTCCGGTTTGAGCTGGTCAAAACCGGTTTGAGCCGGTCTGGCCTGGATTGATCCGGTTTGAGCCGGTCCGGTCATGTTTTAGTCCGGTTTGAGCCAGTCAAAACCGGTTTCAGCCGGTCTGGTTCGGTTTGAGCCGGTCTGGTCCGGTTTGAGCCTGTCAAAACCGTTTGAAACCGATCTGGGCCGGTTTGAGTCCGGTTTCAGCCGGTCAAAACCGGTTTGAGCCGGTCTGGCCTGGTTTGATCTGGTCAAAACCCGTATGAGACCGGTTTGAGCCGGTGAAAACCGGTTTGAGATGTTCTGGTCCGGTTTGAGCCGGTTTGAGCCGTTCTGGTCTGGTGTGAGTCGGTTTGAGCTGGTCTGTTCCTGTTTGAGCTGTCTGTTCCTGTTTGAGTCTGGTTTGAGCCGTTCAAAACCGGTTTGAGCCGGTCTAGTCCGGTTTGAGTCCGGTTTGAGCCAGTCAAAATCGATTGGAGACGGTCTGGCCTGGTTTGATCTGGTCAAAACCCGTATGAGTACGGTTTGAGGCGGTGAAAGCCGGTTTGAGATGTTCTGGTCAGGTTTGAGGCAGTTTGAGCCGGTCTGGTCTGGCTTGAGCCGGTTTGAGCCGGTCTGTTACTGTTTGAGCCGGTCTGTTCCTGTTTGAGTCCAGTTTGAGCCATTCAAAACCGGTGTGAGCCGGTCTAGTCCGGTTTGAGTCAGGTTTCAGCCGGTCAAAACCGGTTTGAGCCTGTTTGTTCCGGTTTGAGTCCTTTTTGAGCCAGTCAAAACAGGTTTGAGCCGGTCTGGTCCGGTTTGAGTACGGTTTGAGCCGGTCAAAACATGTTTGAGCTGATCTGGTCCGGAAAAATACGGTCAAAAGCAGTTTGAGTCTGTTTGAGCCGGTCAAAACCGGTTTGAGCCGGGCTGGTCGGGTTTGAGTCCAGTTTGAGCCGGTCAAAATTGGTTTGAGCCGGTCTGGCCTGGTTTGATTTGGTCAAAACCCGTTTGAGTCGGTTTGAGCCGTTCAAAACCAGTTTGAGCCGGTCTGGCCTGGATTGATCCGGTTTGAGCCGGTCCGGTCATGTTTTAGTCCGGTTTGAGCCAGTCAAAACCGGTTTCAGCCGGTCTGGTTCGGTTTGAGCCGGTCTGGTCCGGTATGAGCCTGTCAAAACCGATTGAAACCGGTCTGGGCCGGTTTGAGTCCGGTTTCAGCCGGTCAAAACCGGTTTGAGCCGGTCTGGCCTGGTTTGATCTGGTCAAAACCCGTATGAGACCGGTTTGAGCTGGTGAAAACCGGTTTGAGATGTTCTGGTCGGTTTGAGCGGTTTGAGCCATTCTGGTCTGGTGTGAGACGGTTTGAGCTGGTCTGTTCCTGTTTGAGCGGTCTGTTCCTGTTTGAGTCGGTTTGAGCCGTTCAAAACCAGTTTGAGCCGGACTAGTCCGGTTTGAGTCGGTTTGAGCCAGTCAAAACCGGTTTGAGCCGGTCTGGCCTGCTTTGATCTGGTCAAAACCCGTATGAGTACGGTTTGAGGCGGTGAAAGCCGGTTTGAGATGTTCTGGTCAGGTTTGAGGCAGTTTGAGCCGGTCTGGTCTGGCTTGAGCCGGTTTGAGCCGGTCTGTTACTGTTTGAGCCGGTCTGTTCCTGTTTGAGTCCAGTTTGAGCCATTCAAAACGGGTTTGAGCCGGGCTGGTCGGGTTTGAGTCCAGTTTGAGCCGGTCAAAATCGGTTTGAGCCAGTCTGGCCTGGTTTGATTTGGTCAAAACCCGTTTGAGTCCGGTTTGAGCTGGTCAAAACCGGTTTGAGACGGTCTGGCCTCGATTGATCCAATTTCAGCCGGTCCAGTCATGTTTTAGTCCGGTTTGAGCCAGTCAAAACCGGTTTCAGCCGGTCTGGTTCGGTTTGAGCCGGTCTTGTCCGGTTTGAGCCTGTCAAAACCGATTGAAACCGGTCTGGGCCGGTTTGAGTCCGGTTTCAGCCGGTCAAAACCGGTTTGAGCCGGTCTGGCCTGGTTTGAGTCCGGTTTGAGCAGGACAAAACCGTTTTGAGCTGGTCTGGTCCGGATAAATATGGTCAAAACCGGTTTGAGTCTGTTTGAGCCGGTCAAAACCGGTTTGAGCCGGTCTGGTCGGGTTTGAGTCCAGTTTGAGCCGGTCAAAATTGGTTTGAGCCGGTCTGGCCTGGTTTGATTTGGTCAAAACCCGTTTGAGTCCGGTTTGAGCTGGTCAAAACCGGTTTGAGCCGGTCTGGCCTGGTTTGATCTGGTCAAAACCCGTTTGAGTCTGGTTTGAGCCGGTCCAGTCATGTTTTAGTCCGGTTTGAGCCAGTCAAAACCGGTTTCAGCCGGTCTGGTTCAGTTTGAGCCGGTCTGGTCCGGTATGAGCCTGTCAAAACCGATTGAAACCGGTCTGGGCCGGTTTGAGTCCGGTTTCACGCGGTCAAAACCGGTTTGAGCCGGTCTGGCCTGGTTTGATCTGGTCAAAACCCGTATGAGACCGGTTTGAGCGGTGAAAACCGGTTTGAGATGTTCTGGTCGGTTTGAGCCGGTTTGAGCCGTTCTGGTCTGGTGTGAGCCGGTTTGAGCTGGTCTGTTCCTGTTTGAGCCGGTCTGTTCCTTTTTCAGTCGGTTTGAGCCGTTCAAAACCGGTTTGAGCCGGTCTAGTCAGGTTTGAGTCCTGTTTGAGCCAGTCAAAATCGATTGGAGGGGGTCTGGCCTGGTTTGATCTGGTCAAAACCCGTATGAGTACGGTTTGAGCCGGTGAAAGCCGGTTTGAGGTGTTCTGGTCAGGTTTGAGGCAGTTTGAGCTGGTCTGGTCTGGCTTGAGCCGGTTTGAGCCGGTCTGTTACTGTTTGAGCCTGTCTGTTCCTGTTTGAGTCCAGTTTGAGCCATTCAAAACCGGTGTGAGCCGGTCTAGTCCGGTTTGAGTCAGGTTTCAGCCGGTCAAAACCGGTTTGAGCCTGTTTGTTCCGGTTTGAGTCGTTTTTGAGCCAGTCAACACAGGTTTGAGCCGGTCTGGTCCGGTTTGAGTCCGGTTTGAGCCGGTCAAAACCAGTTTGAGCCGGTCTGGCCTGGTTTGAGTCCGGTTTGAGCAGGTCAAAACCGTTTTGAGCTGGTCTGGTCCGGATAAATATGGTCAAAACCGGTTTGAGTCTGTTTGAGCCGGTCAAAACCGGTTTGAGCCGGTCTGGTCGGGTTTGAGTCCAGTTTGAGCCGGTCAAAATTGGTTTGAGCCGGTCTGGCCTGGTTTGATTTGGTCAAAACCCGTTTGAGTCCGGTTTGAGCTGGTCAAAACCGGTTTGAGCCGGTCTGGCCTGGATTGATCCGGTTTGAGCCGGTCCGGTCATGTTTTAGTCCGGTTTGAGCCAGTCAAAACCGGTTTCAGCCGGTCTGGTTCGGTTTGAGCGGTCTGGTCCGGTTTGAGCCTGTCAAAACCGATTGAAACCGGTCTGGGCGGTTTGAGTCCGGTTTGAGCAGTCAAAACCGGTTTGAGCCGGTCTGGCCTGGTTTGATCTGGTCAAAACCCGTAGGAGACCGGTTTGAGCCGGTGAAAACTGGTTTGAGATGTTCTCGTCCGGTTTGAGCCGGTTTGAGCCGTTCTGGTCTGGTGTGAGCCGGTTTGAGCTGGTCTGTTCCTGCTTGAGCCTGTCTGTTGCTGTTTGAGTCCGGTTTGAGCCGGTCAAAACCGTTTGAGCCGGTCTAGTCCGGTTTGAGTCCGGTTTGAGCCAGTCAAAATCCATTGGAGAGGGTCTGGCCTGGTTTGATCTGGTCAAAACCCGTATGAGTACGGTTTGAGCCGGTGAAAACCGGTTTGAGATGTTCTGGTCCGGTTTGAGCCAGTTTGAGCCGGTCTGGTCTGGCTTGAGCCGGTTTGAGCCGGTCTGTTACTGTTTGAGCCTGTCTGTTCCTGTTTGAGTCGAGTTTGAGCCATTCAAAACTGGTGTGAGCCTGTCTAGTCCGGTTTGAGTCAGGTTTCAGCCGGTCAAAACCGGTTTGAGCCTGTTTGTTCCGGTTTGAGTCCTTTTTGAGCCAGTCGAAACAGGTTTGAGCCGGTCTGGTCCGGTTTGAGTCCGGTTTGAGCCCGTCAAAACCGGTTTGAGCCGGTCTGGCCTGGTTTGAGTCCGGTTTGAGCCGGTGAAAACCGTTTTGAGCTGGTCTGGTCCGGATAAATATGGTCAAAACCGGTTTGAGTCTGTTTGAGCCGGTCAAAACCGGTTTGAGCCGGTCTGGTCGGGTTTGAGTCCAGTTTGAGCCGGTCAAAACCGGTTTGAGCAGGTCTGGCCTGGTTTGATCTGGTCAAAACCCGTATGAGACCGGTTTGAGCCGGTGAAAACCGGTTTGAGATGTTCTGGTCCGGTTTGAGCTGGTTTGAGCCATTCTGGTCTGGTGTGAGCCGGTTTGAGCTGGTCTGTTCCTGTTTGAGCCGGTCTGGTCCGGTTTGAGCGGTTTGAGCGGTTTGAGCCGTTCAAAACCGGTTTGAGTCTGTTTGAGCGGTCTAGTCCGGTTTGAGTCCGGTTTGAGCCAGTCAAAATCGGTTTGAGCGGTTTGAGCGGTCTGGCCTGCTTTGATCTGGTCAAAACCCGTATGAGTACGGTTTGAGCGGTTTGAGCGGTGAAAGCCGGTTTGAGATGTTCTGGTCAGGTTTGAGGCAGTTTGAGCCGGTCTGGTCTGGCTTGAGCCGGTTTGAGCCGGTCTGTTACTGTTTGAGCCGGTCTGTTCCTGTTTGAGTCCAGTTTGAGCCATTCAAAACCGGTGTGAGCCGGTCTAGTCCGGTTTGAGTCCGGTTTGAGCCGGTCAAAACCGGTTTGAGCCTGTTTGTTCCGGTTTGAGTCCTTTTTGAGCCAGTCAAAACAGGTTTGAGCCGGTCTGGTCCGGTTTGAGTCCGGTTTGAGCCGGTCAAAACCGGTTTGAGCCGGTCTGGCCTGGTTTGAGTCCGGTTTGAGCAGGTCAAAACCGTTTTGAGCTGGTCTGGCCTGGTTTGATTTGGTCAAAACCCGTTTGAGTCCGGTTTGAGCTGGTCAAAACCGGTTTGAGCCGGTCTGGCCTCGATTGATCCAGTTTGAGCCGGTCCAGTCATGTTTTAGTCCGGTTTGAGCCAGTCAAAACCGGTTTCAGCCGGTCTGGTTCGGTTTGAGCCGGTCTTCTCCGGTTTGAGCCTGTCAAAACCGATTGAAACCGGTCTGGGCCGGTTTGAGTCCGGTTTCAGCCGGTCAAAACCGGTTTGAGCCGGTCTGGCCTGGTTTGAGTCCGGTTTGAGCAGGACGAAACCGTTTTGAGCTGGTCTGGTCTGGATAAATATGGTCAAAACCGGTTTGAGCCGGTCTGGTCGGGTTTGAGTCCAGTTTGAGCCGGTCAAAATTGGTTTGAGCTGGTCTGGCCTGGTTTGATTTGGTCAAAACCCGTTTGAGTCCGGTTTGAGCTGGTCAAAACCGGTTTGAGCCGGTCTGGCCTGGTTTGAGTCCTGTTTGAGCCGGTCCGGTCATGTTTTAGTCCGGTTTGAGCCAGTCAAAACCGGTTTCAGCCGGTCTGGTCTGGTTTGAGCCGGTTTGAGCCCGTCTGGTCCGGTTTGAGCCTGTCAAAACCGATTGAAACCGGTCTGGGCCGGTTTGAGTCCGGTTTGAGCTGGTCACAACCGGTTTGAGCCGGTCTGGCCTGGATTGATCTGGTCAAAACCCGTAGGAGACCGGTTTGAGCCGGTGAAAACCAGTTTGAGATGTTCTGGTCCGGTTTGAGCCGGTTTGAGCCGTTCTGGTCTGGTGTGAGCCGGTTTGAGCTGGTCTGTTCCTGCTTGAGCCTGTCTGTTGCTGTTTGAGTCCGGTTTGAGCCGTTCAAAACCGGTTTGAGCCGGTCTAGTCCGGTTTGAGTCCTGTTTGAGCCAGTCAAAATCGATTGGAGAGGGTCTGGCCTGGTTTGATCTGGTCAAAACCCGTATGAGTACGGTTTGAGCCGGTGAAAACCGGTTTGAGATGTTCTGGTCAGGTTTGAGGCAGTTTGAGCCGGTCTGGTCTGGCTTGAGCCGGTTTGAGCTGGTCTGTTACTGTTTGAGCCGGTCTGTTCCTGTTTGAGTCCAGTTTGAGCCATTCAAAACCGGTGTGAGCCGGTCTAGTCCGGTTTGAGTCCGGTTTCAGCTGGTCAAAACCGGTTTGAGCCTGTTTGTTCCGGTTTGAGTCCTTTTTGAGCCAGTCAAAACAGGTTTGAGCCGGTCTGGTCCGGTTTGAGTCCGGTTTGAGCCGGTCAAAACCGGTTTGAGCTGGTCTGGTCCGGATAAATATGGTCAAAACCGGTTTGAGTCTGTTTGAGCTGGTCAAAACCGGTTTGAGCCGGGCTGGTCGGGTTTGAGTCCAGTTTGAGCCGGTCAAAATTGGTTTGAGCCGGTCTGGCCTGGTTTGATTTGGTCAAAACCCGTTTGAGTCCGGTTTGAGCTGGTCAAAACCGGTTTGAGCCGGTCTGGCCTGGATTGATCCGGTTTGAGCCGGTCCGGTCATGTTTTAGTCCGGTTTGAGCCAGTCAAAACCGGTTTCAGCCGGTCTGGTTCGGTTTGAGCCGGTCTGGTCCGGTTTGAGCCTGTCAAAACCGTTTGAGCCGGTTTGAGCCGGTCTGGTCCGGTTTGAGTCGGTTTCAGCCAGTCAAAACCGGTTTGAGCCGGTCTGGCCTGGTTTGATCTGGTCAAAACCCGTATGAGACCGGTTTGAGCCGGTGAAAACCGGTTTGAGATGTTCTGGTCCGGTTTGAGCCGGTTTGAGCCATTCTGGTCTGGTGTGAGTCGGTTTGAGCTGGTCTGTTCCTGTTTGAGCCGGTCTGTTCCTGTTTGAGTCCGGTTTGAGCCGTTCAAAACCGGTTTGAGCCGGTCTAGTCGGTTTGAGTCCGGTTTGAGCCAGTCAAAATCGATTTGAGACGGTCTGGCCTGCTTTGATCTGGTCAAAACCCGTATGAGTACGGTTTGAGCCGGTGAAAGCCGGTTTGAGATGTTCTGGTCAGGTTTGAGGCAGTTTGAGCCGGTCTGGTCTGGCTTGAGCCGGTTTGAGCCGGTCTGGTCCGGTTTGAGCCGGTCTGTTCCTGTTTGAGTCCAGTTTGAGCCATTCAAAACCGGTGTGAGCGGTCTAGTCCGGTTTGAGTCCGTTTCAGCCGGTCAAAACCGGTTTGAGCCTGTTTGTTCCGGTTTGAGTCCTTTTTGAGCCAGTCAAAACAGGTTTGAGCCGGTCTGGTCCGGTTTGAGTCCAGTTTGAGCCGGTCAAAACCGGTTTGAGCCGGTCTGGCCTGGTTTGAGTCCGGTTTGAGCAGGTCAAAACCGTTTTGAGCTGGTCTGGTCCGGATAAATATGGTCAAAACCGGTTTGAGTCTGTTTGAGCCGGTCAAAACCGGTTTGAGCCGGTCTGGTCGGGTTTGAGTCCAGTTTGAGCCGGTCAAAATTGGTTTGAGCCGGTCTGGCCTGGTTTGATTTGGTCAAAACCCGTTTGAGTCCGGTTTGAGCCAGTCAAAACAGGTTTGAGCCGGTCTGGCCTGGATTGATCCGGTTTGAGCCGGTCCAGTCATGTTTTAGTCCGGTTTGAGCCAGTCAAAACCGGTTTCAGCCGGTCTGGTTCGGTTTGAGCCGGTCTAGTCCGGTTTGAGCCTGTCAAAACCGATTGAAACCGGTCTGGGCCGGTTTGAGTCCGGTTTCAGCCAGTCAAAACCGGTTTGAGCCTGTCTGGCCTGGTTTGATCTGGTCAAAACCCGTATGAGACCGGTTTGAGCCGGTGAAAACCGGTTTGAGATGTTCTGGTCCGGTTTGAGCCGGTTTGAGCCGTTCTGGTCTGGTGTGAGCCGGTTTGAGCTGGTCTGTTCCTGCTTGAGCCTGTCTGTTCCTGTTTGAGTCCGGTTTGAGCCGTTCAAAACCGGTTTGAGCCGGTCTAGTCCGGTTTGAGTCCGGTTTGAGCCAGTCAAAATCGATTGGAGAGGGTCTGGCCTGGTTTGATCTGGTCAAAACCCGTATGAGTACGGTTTGAGCCGGTGAAAACCGGTTTGAGATGTTCTGGTCCGGTTTGAGTCCAGTTTGAGCGGTCTGGTCCGGTTTGAGCCAGTTTGAGCCGGTCTGTTACTGTTTGAGCCGGTCTGTTCCTGTTTGAGTCCAGTTTGAGCCATTCAAATGCGGTGTGAGCCGGTCTAGTCCGGTTTGAGTCCTGTTTCTGCCGGTCAAAACCGGTTTGAGCCTGTTTGTTCCGGTTTGAGTCCTTTTTGAGCCAGTCGAAACAGGTTTGAGGTGGTCTGGTCCGGTTTGAGTCCGGATTGAGCCATTCTGGTCTGGTGTGTGCCGGTTTGAGCTGGTCTGTTCCTGTTTGAGCCGGTCTGTTCCTGTTTGAGTCCAGTTTGAGCCATTCAAAACCGGTGTGAGCCGGTCTAGTCCGGTTTGAGTCAGGTTTCAGGCGGTCAAAACCGGTTTGAGCCTGTTTGTTCCGGTTTGAGTCCTTTTTGAGCAAGTCAAAACAGGTTTGAGCTGGTCTGGTCCGGTTTGAGTCCGGTTTGAGCCGTTCAGAACCGGTTTGAGCCGGTCTGGCCTGGTTTGAGTCCGGTTTGAGCAGGTCAAAACCGTTTTGAGCTGATCTGGTCCGGATAAATATGGTCAAAACCGGTTTGAGTCTGTTTGAGCCGGTCAAAACCGGTTTGAGATGTTCTGGTCCGGTTTGAGCCGGTTTGAGCCGTTCTGGTCTGGTGTGAGCCGGTTTGAGCTGGTCTGTTCCTGTTTGAGCCGGTCTGTTCCTGTTTGAGTCGGTTTGAGCTGGTCAAAACCGGTTTGAGCCTGTTTGTTCGGTTTGAGTCCGGTTTGAGCCAGTCAAAATCGATTGAGACGGTCTGGCCTGGTTTGATCTGGTCAAAACCCGTATGAGTACGGTTTGAGCCGGTGAAAACCGGTTTGAGATGTTCTGGTCCGGTTTGAGCCAGTTTGAGCCGGTCTGGTCTGGCTTGAGCCGGTTTGAGCCGGTCTGTTACTGTTTGAGCCGGTCTGTTCCTGTTTGAGTCCAGTTTGAGCCATTCAAAACCGGTGTGAGCCGGTCTAGTCCGGTTTGAGTCCGGTTTCAGCCGGTCAAAACCGGTTTGAGCCTGTTTGTTCCGGTTTGAGTCCTTTTTGAGCCAGTCAAAACAGGTTTGAGCCGGTCTGTTCCTGTTTGAGTCCGGTTTGAGCCGGTCAAAACCGGTTTGAGCCGGTCTGGCCTGGTTTGAGTCCGGTTTGAGCAGGTCAAAACCGTTTTGAGCTGGTCTGGTCCGGATAAATATGGTCAAAACCGGTTTGAGTCTGTTTGAGCCGGTCAAAACCGGTTTGAGCCGGGCTGGTCGGGTTTGAGTCCAGTTTGAGCCGGTCAAAACGGTTTGAGCGGTTTGAGCCAGTCTGGCCTGGTTTGATTTGGTCAAAACCCGTTTGAGTCCGGTTTGAGCTGGTCAAAACCGGTTTGAGCCGGTCTGGCCTGGATTGATCCGGTTTGAGCCGGTCTGTTCCTGTTTGAGTCCGTTTGAGCCAGTCAAAACCGGTTTCAGCCGGTCTGGTTCGGTTTGAGCCGGTCTGGTCCGCTATGAGCCTGTCAAAACCGATTGAAACCGGTCTGGGCCGGTTTGAGTCCGGTTTCAGCCGGTCAAAACCGGTTTGAGCCGGTCTGGCCTGGTTTGATCTGGTCAAAACCCCTATGAGACCGGTTTGAGCCGGTGAAAACCGGTTTGAGATGTTCTGGTCCGGTTTGAGCCGGTTTGAGCCGTTCTGGTCTGGTGTGAGCCGGTTTGAGCTGGTCTGTTCCTGCTTGAGCCTGTCTGTTCCTGTTTGAGTCCGGTTTCAGCCGTTCAAAATCGGTTTGAGCCGGTCTAGTCGGGTTTGAGTCCGGTTTCAGCCGGTCAAAACGGTTTGAGCGGTCTGTTCCTGTTTGAGTCAGTTTGAGCCGGTCAAAAGCGGATTGAGCCGGTCTGGTCGGGTTTGAATCGGTTTGAGCAGGTCTGGTCTGGTTTGAGCCGGTGAAAACTGGTTTCAGCCGGTCTGTTTCTGTTTGAGCCGGTCTGTTACTGTTTGAGTCCGGTTTGAGCCGGTTAAACCTGGTTTCAGCTGGTCTGGTTCGGTTTGAGCCGGTCTAGTCCGGTTTGAGCCTGTCAAAACCGATTGAAACCGGTCTGGGCCGGTTTGAGTCCGGTTTGAATCGGTCCAAACCGGTTTGAGCCGGTCTGGTCTGGTTTGAGCCGGTCAAAACCGGTTTGAGTCTGGTTTGAGCCGGTGAAAACCGGTTTGAGATGTTCTGGTCGGTTTGAGCCGGTTTGAGCCGGTCTGGTCTGGCTTGAGCCGGTTTTAGCCGGTCTCTTCCTGTTTGAGTCGGTTTGAGCCAGTTCAAAACCGGTTTGAGCCGGTCTGGTCGGTTTGAGTCCGGTTTGAGCCGTTCAAAACCTGGTAGACCCGGTCTGGTCCCTAATGAGACGGTTAAAACCGGTTTGAGCTGGTCAAAACCGTTTTGAGCTGGTCTGTTCCTGTTTGAGTCCGGTTTGAGCCGGTCAAAACGGTTTGAGATGTTCTGGTCCGTTTGAGTCCGGTTTGAGCTGGTCTGGTCGGTTTGAGCCGGTCAAAAGCGGTTTGAGCCGGTCTGGTCCGGTTTGAGTCGGTTTGAGCCAGTCAAAACAGGTTTGAGCCGGTCTGGTACGGTTTGAGTCCGGTTTCAGCTGGTCAAAATCGGTTTGAGAGAGTCTGGCCTGGTTTGATCTGGTCAAAACCCGTTTGAGTCGGTTTGAGCCGGTCAAAACCGGTTTGAGCCGGTCTGGTTCGGTTTGAGCCGTTCAAAACCTGTTTGAGCCGGTCTGGTCAGGTTTGAGATGGTTTGAGCCGGTCTGGTCTGGTTAGAGATGTTCTGGTCGGGTTTCAGCCGGTCAAAACCGGTTTGAGCCCATCTCGTCCGGTTTGAGCTGGTCAAAACCGGTTTGAGCCGGTCTGGTCTGTTCCGGTTTGAGTCCGGTTTGAGCTGGTCTGGTCGGTTTGAGTCGGTTTGAGCTGGTCAAAACCGGTTTGAGCCATTCAAAACCGGTTTGAGTCGGTTTGAGTCCAGTTTGAGCCAGTCAAAATCGATTGGAGAGGTCTGGCCTGGTTTGAGTCGGTTTCAGCCAGTCAAAACCGGTTTGAGTCGGTTTGAGCCAGTCAAAACCGGTTTGAGCCGGTCTGGTCTGGTTTGAGTCCGGTTTGAGCTGGTCTGGTCCGGTTTGAGCCGTTCAAAACCGGTTTGAGCCGGTCTGGTCCGGTTTGAGTCGGTTTGAGCCGTTCAAAACCGGTTTCAGCGGTCTGGTTCGGTTTGAGCCGGTCTGGTCGGTTTGAGCCTGTCAAAACCGATTGAAACCGGTCTGGGCGGTTTGAGTCGGTTTGAGCCAGTCAAAACCGGTTTCAGCCGGTCTGGCCTGGTTTGATCTGGTCAAAACCCGTATGAGACCGGTTTGAGCGGTGAAAACCGGTTTGAGATGTTCTGGTCGGTTTGAGCCGGTTTGAGCCGTTCTGGTCTGGTGTGAGCGGTTTGAGCTGGTCTGTTCCTGTTTGAGCCAGTCTGTTCCTGTTTGAGCGGTCTGGTCCGGTTTCATCCAGTCAAAACTGGTTTGAGCCGGTCTAGTCGGTTTGAGTCGGTTTGAGCCAGTCAAAATCGATTGAGCGGTCTGGTCGGTTTGAGCGGTCTGGCCTGGTTTGATCTGGTCAAAACCCGTATGAGTACGGTTTGAGCCGGTGAAAGCCGGTTTGAGTTGTTCTGGTCAGGTTTGAGGCAGTTTGAGCCGGTCTGGTCTGGCTTGAGCCGGTTTGAGCCGGTCTGGTCTGGTTTGAGCCGGTTTGAGCTGGTCTGTTCCTGTTTGAGTCCAGTTTGAGCCATTCAAAACCGGTGTGAGCCGGTCTAGTCCGGTTTGAGTCCGGTTTCAGCCGGTCAAAACCGGTTTGAGCCTGTTTGTTCCGGTTTGAGTCCGTTTGAGCCTGTCAAAACCGATTGAAACCGGTCTGGGCCGGTTTGAGTCCGGTTTGAGCCAGTCAAAACCGGTTTGAGCCGGTCTGGCCTGGTTTGATCTGGTCAAAACCCGTATGAGACCGGTTTGAGCCGGTGAAAACCGGTTTGAGATGTTCTGGTCCGGTTTGAGCCGGTTTGAGCCGTTCTGGTCTGTTGTGAGCCGGTTTGAGCTGGTCTGTTCCTGTTTGAGCCAGTCTGTTCCTGTTTGAGTCCGGTTTGAGCCGGTCAAAATTGGTTTGAGCCGGTCTAGTCCGGTTTGAGTCCGGTTTGAGCCAGTCAAAACGGTTTGAGCCGGTCAAAATTGGTTTGAGCGGTCTGGCCTGCTTTGATCTGGTCAAAACCCGTATGAGTACGGTTTGAGCCGGTGAAAGCCGGTTTGAGATGTTCTGGTCAGGTTTGAGGCAGTTTGAGCCGGTCTGGTCTGGCTTGAGCCGGTTTGAGCCGGTCTGGTCTGGTTTGAGTCGGTTTGAGCTGGTCTGTTCCTGTTTGAGTCCAGTTTGAGCCATTCAAAACCGGTGTGAGCCGGTCTAGTCCGGTTTGAGTCCGGTTTCAGCCGGTCAAAACCGGTTTGAGCCTGTTTGTTCCGGTTTGAGTCCTTTTTGAGCCAGTCAAAACAGGTTTGAGCCGGTCTGGTCCTGTTTGAGTCCGGTTTGAGCCGGTCAAAACCGGTTTGAGCCGGTCTGGCCTGGTTTGAGTCCGGTTTGAGCAGGTCAAAACCGTTTTGAGCTGGTCTGGTCCGGATAAATATGGTCAAAACCGGTTTGAGTCTGTTTGAGCCGGTCAAAACCGGTTTGAGCCGGTCTGGTCGGGTTTGAGTCCAGTTTGAGCCGGTCAAAATTGGTTTGAGCCGGTCTGGCCTGGTTTGATTTGGTCAAAACCGTTTGAGTCCGGTTTGAGCTGGTCAAAACCGGTTTGAGCCGGTCTGGCCTGGATTGATCCGGTTTGAGCCGGTCCAGTCATGTTTTAGTCCGGTTTGAGCCAGTCAAAACCGGTTTCAGCCGGTCTGGTTCGGTTTGAGCCGGTCTGGTCCGGTTTGAGCCTGTCAAAACCGATTGAAACCGGTCTGGGCCGGTTTGAGTCCGGTTTCAGCCAGTCAAAACCGGTTTGAGCCGGTCTGGCCTGGTTTGATCTGGTCAAAACCCGTATGAGTACGGTTTGAGCCGGTGAAAGCCGGTTTGAGATGTTCTGGTCAGGTTTGAGGCAGTTTGAGCCGGTCTGGTCTGGCTTGAGCCGGTTTGAGCCGGTCTGGTCGGTTTGAGCGGTTTGAGGTGGTCTGTTCCTGTTTGAGTCCAGTTTGAGCCATTCAAAACCGGTGTGAGCCGGTCTAGTCCGGTTTGAGTCCGGTTTCAGCCGGTCAAAACCGGTTTGAGCCTGTTTGTTCCGGTTTGAGTCCTTTTTGAGCCAGTCAAAACAGGTTTGAGCCGGTCTGGTCCGGTTTGAGTCCGTTTGAGCCGGTCAAAACCGGTTTGAGCCGTCTGGCCTGGTTTGAGTCCGGTTTGAGCAGGTCAAAACCGTTTTGAGCTGGTCTGGTCCGGATAAATATGGTCAAAACCGGTTTGAGTCTGTTTGAGCCGGTCAAAACCGGTTTGAGCCGGTCTGGTCGGGTTTGAGTCCAGTTTGAGCCGGTCAAAATTGGTTTGAGCCGGTCTGGCCTGGTTTGATTTGGTCAAAACCCGTTTGAGTCCGGTTTGAGCTGGTCAAAACCGTTTGAGCCGGTCTGGCCTGGATTGATCCGGTTTGAGCCGGTCCAGTCATGTTTTAGTCGGTTTGAGTCCGTTTGAGCCAGTCAAAACCGGTTTCAGCCGGTCTGGTTCGGTTTGAGCCGGTCTGGTCCGGTTTGAGCTGGTCAAAACCGTTTGAGTCGGTTTGAGCCGGTCTGGGCCGGTTTGAGTCCGGTTTCAGCCAGTCAAAACCGGTTTGAGCCGGTCTGGCCTGGTTTGATCTGGTCAAAACCCGTATGAGACCGGTTTGAGCCGGTGAAAACCGGTTTGAGATGTTCTGGTCCGGTTTGAGCCGGTTTGAGCCGTTCTGGTCTGGTGTGAGCCGGTTTGAGCTGGTCTGTTCCTGCTTGAGCCTGTCTGTTCCTGTTTGAGTCCCGTTTGAGCCATTCAAAATCGGTTTGAGCCGGTCTAGTCGGGTTTGAGTCCGGTTTCAGCCGGTCAAACCGGTTTGAGTCGGTTTGAGCCGGTCAAAAGCGGATTGAGCCGGTCTGGTCGGGTTTGAATCGGTTTGAGCAGGTCTGGTCTGGTTTGAGCCGGTGAAAACTGGTTTCAGCCGGTCTGTTTCTGTTTGAGCCGGTCTGTTACTGTTTGAGTCCGGTTTGAGCCGGTCAAAACCGGTTTCAGCCGGTCTGGTTCGGTTTGAGCCGGTCTGGTCCGGTTTGAGCCTGTCAAAACCGGTTTGAGCCGGTCTGGTCCGTTTGAGTCCGGTTTGAATCGGTCCAAACCGGTTTGAGCCGGTCTGGCCTGGTTTGATCCGGTCAAAACCCGTTTGAGTCCGGTTTGAGCCGTGAAACCGGTTTGAGATGTTCTGGTCCGGTTTGAGCCGGTTTGCGCCGGTCTGGTGTGGCTTGAGCCGGTTTTAGCCGGTCTCTTCCTGTTTGAGTCCGGTTTGAGCCAGTTCAAAACCGGTTTTAGCCGTTCTGGTACGGTTTGAGTCCGGTTTGAGCTGCTCAAAACCTGGTAGACCCGGTCTGGTCCCTAATGAGACGGTTAAAACCGGTTTGAGCCAGTCAAAACCGGTTTGAGCCGGTCTGGTTCGGTTTGAGCCGTCTGGCCTGGTTTGATCCGGTCAAAACCCGTTTGAGTCCGGTTTGAGCGGTTTGAGCCGGTCTGGTCTGTTCCGGTTTGAGCCGGTCAAAAGCGGTTTGAGCCAGTGTGGTCCGGTTTGAGTCGGGTTTGAGCCAGTCAAAACAGGTTTGAGCCGGTCTGGTACGGTTTGAGTCCGGTTTCAGCTGGTCAAAATCGGTTTGAGAGAGTCTGGCCTGGTTTGATCTGGTCAAAACCCGTTTGAGTCCGGTTTGAGCCGGTCAAAACCGGTTTGAGTCGGTCCGGATCAGTTTGAACCGTTCAAAACCTGTTTGAGCCGGTCTGGTCAGGTTTGAGATGGTTTGAGCCGGTCTGGTCTGGTTAGAGATGTTCTGGTCGGGTTTCAGCCGGTCAAAACCGGTTTGAGCCCATCTCGTCCGGTTTGAGCTGGTCAAAACCGGTTTGAGCTGGTCTGCTGCGGATTGATCCCGTTTGAGCTGGTCTGGTCCGGTTTGATTAGATTTGAGCGGGTCAAAACCGATTTGAGCATATCCTGTCGCGTTTGAGACCCGTTTGAGCAGGTCAAAACCGTTGAGAGCTGGTCTGGTCCGGTTTCATCCAGTCAAAACTGGTTTGAGACGGCTTGAGCTAGTCAAAACCGGTTTGAGCCGGTCTGGTCTTGTTTGATCTGGTTTCAGCTGTTCTGGTCTGCTTTGAGCCGTTCAAAACCGGTTTGAGCCGGTCCGATCCGGTTTTAGTCCGGTTTGAGCCTTTCAAAACCGGTTTCAGCCGGTCTGGTTCGGTTTGAGCCGGTCTGGTCCGGTTGGAGCCTGTCTGAACCGGTTGGAACCGGTCTGGGCCGGTTTGAGTCCGGTTTGAGCCAGTCAAAACCGGTTTCAGCCGGTCTGGCCTGGTTTGATCTGGTCAAAACCCGTATGAGACCGGTTTGAGCCGGTGAAAACCGGTTTGAGATGTTCTGGTCCGGTTTGAGCCGGTTTGAGCCGTTCTGGTCTGGTGTGAGCCGGTTTGAGCTGGTCTGTTCCTGTTTGAGCCAGTCTGTTCCTGTTTGAGTCGGTTTGAGCCGTTCAAAATTGGTTTGAGCCGGTCTAGTCCGGTTTGAGTCCGTTTGAGCCAGTCAAAATCGGTTTGAGCCGGTTTGAGCGGTCTGGCCTGCTTTGATCTGGTCAAAACCCGTATGAGTACGGTTTGAGCCGGTGAAAGCCGGTTTGAGATGTTCTGGTCAGGTTTGAGGCAGTTTGAGCCGGTCTGGTCTGGCTTGAGCCGGTTTGAGCCGGTCTGTTACTGTTTGAGCCGGTCTGTTCCTGTTTGAGTCCAGTTTGAGCCATTCAAAACCGGTGTGAGCCGGTCTAGTCCGTTTGAGTCCGTTTCAGCCGGTCAAAACCGGTTTGAGCCTGTTTGTTCCGGTTTGAGTCCTTTTTGAGCCAGTCAAAACAGGTTTGAGCCGGTCTGGTCCGGTTTGAGTCCGGTTTCAGCCGGTCAAAACCGGTTTGAGCCGGTCTGGCCTGGTTTGAGTCCGGTTTGAGCAGGTCAAAACCGGTTTGAGCCGGTCTGGTCTTGTTTGATCTGGTCAAAACCCGTTTGAGTCCGTTTGAGCCGGTCAAAACCGGTTTGAGCCGGTCTGGTCGGGTTTGAGTCCGGTTTGAGCCAGTCAAAACCGGTTTCAGCCGGTCTGGCCTGGTTTGATCTGGTCAAAACCCGTATGAGACCGGTTTGAGCCGGTGAAAACCGGTTTGAGATGTTCTGGTCCGGTTTGAGCTGGTTTGAGCCGTTCTGGTCTGGTGTGAGCCGGTTTGAGCTGGTCTGTTCCTGTTTGAGCCAGTCTGTTCCTGTTTGAGTTCGGTTTGAGCCGTTCAAAACTGGTTTGAGCCGGTCTAGTCCGGTTTGAGTCCGGTTTGAGCCAGTCAAAATCGATTGGAGACGGTCTGGCCTGCTTTGATCTGGTCAAAACCCGTATGAGTACGGTTTGAGCCGGTGAAAGCCGGTTTGAGGTGTTCTGGTCAGGTTTGAGGCAGTTTGAGCCGGTCTGGTCTGGCTTGAGCCGGTTTGAGCCGGTCTGTTACTGTTTGAGCCGGTCTGTTCCTGTTTGAGTCCAGTTTGAGCCATTCAAAACCGGTGTGAGCCGGTCTAGTCCGGTTTGAGTCCGGTTTCAGCCGGTCAAAACCGGTTTGAGCCTGTTTGTTCCGGTTTGAGTCCTTTTTGAGCCAGTCAAAACAGGTTTGAGCCGGTCTAGTCGGTTTGAGCAGTCAAAACCGGTTTCAGCGGTCAAAACCGGTTTGAGCGGTCTGGCCTGGTTTGAGTCCGGTTTGAGCAGGTCAAAACCGTTTTGAGCTGGTCTGGTCCGGATAAATATGGTCAAAACCAGTTTGAGTCTGTTTGAGCCGGTCAAAACCGGTTTGAGCCGGGCTGGTCGGGTTTGAGTCCAGTTTGAGCCGGTCAAAACCGGTTTGAGCTGGTCTGGCCTGGTTTGATTTGGTCAAAACCCGTTTGAGTCCGGTTTGAGCTGGTCAAAACCGGTTTGAGCCGGTCTGGCCTGGATTGATCCGGTTTGAGCCGGTCCGGTCATGTTTTAGTCGGTTTGAGCAAGTCAAAACCGGTTTCAGCCGGTCTGGTTCGGTTTGAGCCGGTCTGGTCCGGTTTGAGCCTGTCAAAACCGATTGAAACCGGTCTGGGCCGGTTTGAGTCCGGTTTCAGCCAGTCAAAACCGGTTTGAGCCGGTCTGGCCTGGTTTGATCTGGTCAAAACCGGTTTGAGTCTGGTTTGAGCCGGTGAAAACCGGTTTGAGATGTTCTGGTCGGTTTGAGCCGGTTTGAGCCGTTCTGGTCTGGTGTGAGCCGGTTTGAGCTGGTCTGTTCCTGTTTGAGCCGGTCTGTTCCTGTTTGAGTCCGGTTTGAGCCGTTCAAAACCGGTTTGAGCCGGTCTAGTCGGTTTGAGTCCGGTTTGAGCCAGTCAAAATCGATTGGAGAGGGTCTGGCCTGCTTTGATCTGGTCAAAACCCGTATGAGTACGGTTTGAGCCGGTGAAAGCCGGTTTGAGATGTTCTGGTCAGGTTTGAGGCAGTTTGAGCCGGTCTGGTCTGGCTTGAGCCGGTTTGAGCCGGTCTGTTACTGTTTGAGCCGGTCTGTTCCTGTTTGAGTCCAGTTTGAGCCATTCAAAACCGGTGTGAGCCGGTCTAGTCCGGTTTGAGTCCGGTTTCAGCCGGTCAAAACCGGTTTGAGCCTGTTTGTTCCGGTTTGAGTCCTTTTTGAGCCAGTCAAAACAGGTTTGAGCCGGTCTGGTCCGGTTTGAGTCCGGTTTGAGCCGGTCAAAACCGGTTTGAGCCGGTCTGGCCTGGTTTGAGTCCGGTTTGAGCCAGTCAAAATCGATTGGAGAGGGTCTGGCCTGCTTTGATCTGGTCAAAACCCGTATGAGTACGGTTTGAGGCGGTGAAAGCCGGTTTGAGATGTTCTGGTCAGGTTTGAGGCAGTTTGAGCCGGTCTGGTCTGGCTTGAGCCGGTTTGAGCCGGTCTGTTACTGTTTGAGCCGGTCTGTTCCTGTTTGAGTCCAGTTTGAGCCATTCAAAACCGGTTTGAGCCGGTCTGGTCGGGTTTGAGTCCAGTTTGAGCCGGTCAAAATTTGTTTGAGCCGGTCTGGCCTGGTTTGATTTGGTCAAAACCCGTTTGAGTCCGGTTTGAGCTGGTCAAAACCGGTTTGAGCCGGTCTGGCCAGGATTGATCAGGTTTGAGCCGGTCCGGTCATGTTTTAGTCCGGTTTGAGCAAGTCAAAACCAGTTTCAGCCGGTCTGGTTCGGTTTGAGCCGGTCTGGCCTGGTTTGATCTGGTCAAAACCCGTATGAGACCAGTTTGAGCCGGTGAAAACCGGTTTGAGATGTTCTGGTCCGGTTTGAGCCGGTTTGAGCCGTTCTGGTCTGGTGTGAGCCGGTTTGAGCTGGTCTGTTCCTGCTTGAGCCTGTCTGTTCCTGTTTGAGTCCGGTTTGAGCCGTTCAAAACCGGTTTGAGCTGGTCTAGTCCGGTTTGAGTCCGGTTTGAGCCAGTCAAAATCGATTGGAGAGGGTCTGGCCTGGTTTGATCTGGTCAAAACCCGTATGAGTACGGTTTGAGCCGGTGAAAACCGGTTTGAGATGTTCTGGTCCGGTTTGAGCCAGTTTGAGCCGGTCTGGTCTGGCTTGAGCCGGTTTGAGCCGGTCTGTTACTGTTTGAGCCGGTCTGTTCCTGTTTGAGTCCAGTTTGAGCCATTCAAAACCGGTGTGAGCCGGTCTAGTCCGGTTTGAGTCCGGTTTCAGCCGGTCAAAACCGGTTTGAGCCTGTTTGTTCCGGTTTGAGTCCTTTTTGAGCCAGTCAAAACAGGTTTGAGCCGGTCTGGTCCGGTTTGAGTCCGGTTTGAGCCGGTCAAAACCGGTTTGAGCCGGTCTGGCCTGGTTTGAGTCCGGTTTGAGCAGGTCCAAACCGTTTTGAGCTGGTCTGGTCCGGATAAATATGGTCAAAACCGGTTTGAGTCTGTTTGAGCGGTCAAAACCGGTTTGAGCCGGTCTGGTCGGGTTTGAGTCCAGTTTGAGCCGGTCAAAACCGGTTTGAGCAGGTCTGGCCTGGTTTGATCTGGTCAAAACCCGTATGAGACCGGTTTGAGCCGGTGAAAACCGGTTTGAGATGTTCTGGTCCGTTTGAGCCGGTTTGAGCCATTCTGGTCTGGTGTGAGCCGGTTTGAGCTGGTCTGTTCCTGTTTGAGCCGGTCTGTTCCTGTTTGAGTCCGGTTTGAGCCGTTCAAAACCAGTTTGAGTTGGTCTAGTCCGGTTTGAGTCCGGTTTGAGCCAGTCAAAATCGATTGAGACGGTCTGGCCTGCTTTGATCTGGTCAAAACCCGTATGAGTACGGTTTGAGGCGGTGAAAGCCGGTTTGAGATGTTCTGGTCAGGTTTGAGGCAGTTTGAGCGGTCTGGTCTGGCTTGAGCCGGTTTGAGCCGGTCTGTTACTGTTTGAGCCGGTCTGTTCCTGTTTGAGTCCAGTTTGAGCCATTCAAAACCGGTGTGAGCCGGTCTAGTCCGGTTTGAGTCCGGTTTCAGACGTCAAAACCGGTTTGAGCCTGTTTGTTCGGTTTGAGTCCTTTTGAGCCAGTCAAAACAGGTTTGAGCCGGTCTGTTCCTGTTTGAGTCCGGTTTGAGCTGGTCAAAACCGGTTTGAGCCGGTCTGGCCTGGTTTGAGTCCGGTTTGAGCAGGTCCAAACCGTTTTGAGCTGGTCTGGTCCGGATAAATATGGTCAAAACCGGTTTGAGTCTGTTTGAGCGGTCAAAACCGGTTTGAGCCGGTCTGGTCGGGTTTGAGTCCAGTTTGAGCCGGTCAAAACCGGTTTGAGCAGGTCTGGCCTGGTTTGATCTGGTCAAAACCCGTATGAGACCGGTTTGAGCCGGTGAAAACCGGTTTGAGATGTTCTGGTCCGGTTTGAGCCGGTTTGAGCCATTCTGGTCTGGTGTGAGCCGGTTTGAGCTGGTCTGTTCCTGTTTGAGCCGGTCTGTTCCTGTTTGAGTCGGTTTGAGCCGTTCAAAACCAGTTTGAGTTGGTCTAGTCCGGTTTGAGTCCGGTTTGAGCCAGTCAAAATCGATTGGAGAGGGTCTGGCCTGCTTTGATCTGGTCAAAACCCGTATGAGTACGGTTTGAGCGGTGAAAACCGGTTTGAGATGTTCTGGTCAGGTTTGAGGCAGTTTGAGCCGGTCTGGTCTGGCTTGAGCCGGTTTGAGCCGGTCTGTTACTGTTTGAGCCGGTCTGTTCCTGTTTGAGTCAGTTTGAGCCATTCAAAACCGGTGTGAGCCGGTCTAGTCCGGTTTGAGTCGGTTTGAGCCGTCAAAACCGGTTTGAGCCTGTTTGTTCCGGTTTGAGTCCTTTTGAGCCAGTCAAAACAGGTTTGAGCCGGTCTGTTCCTGTTTGAGTCCGGTTTGAGCAGGTCAAAACCGGTTTGAGCAGTCTGGCCTGGTTTGAGTCTGGTTTGAGCAGGTCCAAACCGTTTTGAGCTGATCTGGTCCGGAAAAATACGGTCAAAACCAGTTTGAGTCTGTTTGAGCCGGTCAAAACCGGTTTGAGCCGGGCTGGTCGGGTTTGAGTCCAGTTTGAGCCGGTCAAAATTGGTTTGAGCCGGTCTGGCCTGGTTTGATTTGGTCAAAACCCGTTTGAGTCCGGTTTGAGCTGGTCAAAACCGGTTTGAGCCGGTCTGGCCTGGATTGATCCGGTTTGAGCCGGTCTGTTCCTGTTTGAGTCCAGTTTGAGCCAGTCAAAACCGGTTTCAGCCGGTCTGGTTCGGTTTGAGCCGGTCTGGTCCGGTTTGAGCTGGTCAAAACCGTTTGAGTCGGTTTGAGCGGTCTGGTCCGGTTTGAGTCCGGTTTGAGCCAGTCAAAATCGATTGGAGAGGGTCTGGCCTGGTTTGATCTGGTCAAAACCCGTATGAGACCGGTTTGAGCCGGTGAAAACCGGTTTGAGATGTTCTGGTCAGGTTTGAGGCAGTTTGAGCCGGTCTGGTCTGGCTTGAGCCGGTTTGAGCCGGTCTGTTACTGTTTGAGCCGGTCTGTTCCTGTTTGAGTCCAGTTTGAGCCATTCAAAACCGGTGTGAGCCGGTCTAGTCCGGTTTGAGTCCGGTTTCAGCCAGTCAAAACCGGTTTGAGCCGGTCTGGCCTGGTTTGATCTGGTCAAAACCCGTATGAGACCGGTTTGAGCCGGTGAAAACCAGTTTGAGATGTTCTGGTCCGGTTTGAGCCGGTTTGAGCCGTTCTGGTCTGGTGTGAGCCGGTTTGAGCTGGTCTGTTCCTGTTTGAGCCTGTCTGTTCCTGTTTGAGTCCGGTTTGAGCCGTTCAAAACCGGTTTGAGCCGGTCTGTTCCTGTTTGAGTCCGGTTTGAGCCAGTCAAAATCGATTGGAGAGGGTCTGGCCTGGTTTGATCTGGTCAAAACCCGTATGAGTACGGTTTGAGCCGGTGAAAACCGGTTTGAGATGTTCTGGTCCGGTTTGAGCCAGTTTGAGCCGGTCTGGTCTGGCTTGAGCCGGTTTGAGCCGGTCTGTTACTGTTTGAGCCTGTCTGTTCCTGTTTGAGTCCAGTTTGAGCCATTCAAAACCGGTGTGAGCCGGTCTAGTCCGGTTTGAGTCCGGTTTGAGCCGGTGAAAACCGGTTTGAGCCTGTTTGTTCCGGTTTGAGTCCTTTTTGAGCCAGTCAAAACAGGTTTGAGCCGGTCTGGTCCGTTTGAGTCCGGTTTGAGCCGGTCAAAACCGGTTTGAGCCGGTCTGGCCTGGTTTGAGTCCGGTTTGAGCAGGTCCAAACCGTTTTGAGCTGATCTGGTCCGGAAAAATACGGTCAAAACCAGTTTGAGTCTGTTTGAGCCGGTCAAAACCGGTTTGAGCCGGGCTGGTCGGGTTTGAGTCCAGTTTGAGCCGGTCAAAATTGGTTTGAGCCGGTCTGGCCTGGTTTGATTTGGTCAAAACCCGTTTGAGTCCGGTTTGAGCTGGTCAAAACCGGTTTGAGCCGGTCTGGCCTGGATTGATCCGGTTTGAGCCGGTCCAGTCATGTTTTAGTCCGGTTTGAGCCAGTCAAAACCGGTTTCAGCCGGTCTGGTTCGGTTTGAGCCGGTCTGGTCCGTTATGAGCCTGTCAAAACCGATTGAAACCGGTCTGGGCCGGTTTGAGTCCGGTTTCAGCCAGTCAAAACCGGTTTGAGCCGGTCTGGCCTGGTTTGATCTGGTCAAAACCCGTATGAGACCGGTTTGAGCCGGTGAAAACCAGTTTGAGATGTTCTGGTCCGGTTTGAGCCGGTTTGAGCCGGTTTGAGCCGTTCTGGTCTGGTGTGAGCCGGTTTGAGCTGGTCTGTTCCTGCTTGAGCCTGTCTGTTCCTGTTTGAGTCCGGTTTGAGCCGTTCAAAACCGGTTTGAGCCGGTCTAGTCCGGTTTGAGTCCGGTTTGAGCCAGTCAAAATCGATTGGAGAGGGTCTGGCCTGGTTTGATCTGGTCAAAACCCGTATGAGACCGGTTTGAGCCGGTGAAAACCGGTTTGAGATGTTCTGGTCCGGTTTGAGCCAGTTTGAGCCGGTCTGGTCTGGCTTGAGCCGGTTTGAGCCGGTCTGTTCCTGTTTGAGCCTGTCTGTTCCTGTTTGAGTCCGGTTTGAGCTGGTCAAAACCGTTTGAGCCGGTCTGGTCTGGTTTGAGTCCGGTTTGAGCTGGTCAAAACCGGTTTGAGCCTGTTTGTTCCGGTTTGAGTCCTTTTTGAGCCAGTCAAAACAGGTTTGAGCCGGTCTGGTCCGGTTTGAGTCCGGTTTGAGCCGGTCAAAACCGGTTTGAGCCGGTCTGGCCTGGTTTGAGTCCGGTTTGAGCAGGTCCAAACCGTTTTGAGCTGGTCTGGCCTGGTTTGATCTGGTCAAAACCCGTTTGAGTCGGTTTGAGCCGGTCAAAACAGGTTTGAGCCGGTCTGGTCGGGTTTGAGTCCAGTTTGAGCCAGTCAAAACCGGTTTGAGCAGGTCTGGCCTGGTTTGATCTGGTCAAAACCCGTATGAGACCGGTTTGAGCCAGTGAAAACCGGTTTGAGATGTTCTGGTCGGTTTGAGCGGTTTGAGCCGTTCTGGTCTGGTGTGAGCCGGTTTGAGCTGGTCTGTTCCTGTTTGAGCCTGTCTGTTCCTGTTTGAGTCCGGTTTGAGCTGTTCAAAACCGGTTTGAGCCGGTCTAGTCCGGTTTGAGTCCGGTTTGAGCCAGTCAAAATCGATTGAGAGGGTCTGGCCTGGTTTGATCTGGTCAAAACCCGTATGAGACCGGTTTGAGCCAGTGAAAACCGGTTTGAGATGTTCTGGTCCGGTTTGAGCCAGTTTGAGCCGGTCTGGTCTGGCTTGAGCCGGTTTGAGCCGGTCTGTTCCTGTTTGAGCCTGTCTGTTCCTGTTTGAGTCCTGTTTGAGCCATTCAAAACCGGTTTGAGCCGGTCTGGTCTGGTTTGAGTCCGGTTTGAGCTGGTCAAAACCGGTTTGAGCCTGTTTGTTCCGGTTTGAGTCCTTTTTGAGCCAGTCAAAACAGGTTTGAGCCGGTCTGGTCGGTTTGAGTCCGTTTGAGCTGGTCAAAACCGGTTTGAGCCGGTCTGGCCTGGTTTGAGTCCGGTTTGAGCAGGTCCAAACCGTTTTGAGCTGGTCTGGTCCGGATAAATATGGTCAAAACCGGTTTGAGTCTGTTTGAGCCGGTCAAAACCGGTTTGAGCCGGTCTGGTCGGGTTTGAGTCCAGTTTGAGCCGGTCAAAACCGGTTTGAGCAGGTCTGGCCTGGTTTGATCTGGTCAAAACCCGTATGAGACCGGTTTGAGCCGGTGAAAACCGGTTTGAGATGTTCTGGTCCGGTTTGAGCCGGTTTGAGCTGGTCTGTTCCTGTTTGAGCCGGTCTGTTCCTGTTTGAGTCCGGTTTGAGCCGTTCAAAACCGGTTTGAGCCGGTCTAGTCCGGTTTGAGTCCGGTTTGAGCCAGTCAAAATCGATTGGAGAGGGTCTGGCCTGCTTTGATCTGGTCAAAACCCGTATGAGTACGGTTTGAGCCGGTGAAAACCGGTTTGAGATATTCTGGTCAGGTTTGAGGCAGTTTGAGCCGGTCTGGTCTGGCTTGAGCCGGTTTGAGCCGGTCTGTTACTGTTTGAGCCGGTCTGTTCCTGTTTGAGTCCAGTTTGAGCCATTCAAAACCGTGTGAGCCGGTCTAGTCGGTTTGAGTCAGGTTTCAGCCGGTCAAAACCGGTTTGAGCCTGTTTGTTCCGGTTTGAGTCCTTTTTGAGCCAGTCAAAACAGGTTTGAGCCGGTCTGGTCCGGTTTGAGTCCGTTTGAGCCGGTCAAAACCGGTTTGAGCCGGTCTGGCCTGGTTTGAGTCCGGTTTGAGCAGGTCAAAACCGTTTTGAGCTGGTCTGGTCCGGATAAATATGGTCAAAACCGGTTTGAGTCTGTTTGAGCCGGTCAAAATCGGTTTGAGCCGGTCTGGTCAGGTTTGAGTCCAGTTTGAGCCGGTCAAAACCGGTTTGAGCAGGTCTGGCCTGGTTTGATCTGGTCAAAACCCGTATGAGACCGGTTTGAGCCGGTGAAAACCGGTTTGAGATGTTCTGGTCCGGTTTGAGCCGGTTTGAGCCATTCTGGTCTGGTGTGAGACGGTTTGAGCTGGTCTGTTCCTGTTTGAGCCGGTCTGTTCCTGTTTGAGTCCGGTTTGAGCCGTTCAAAACCGGTTTGAGCCGGTCTAGTCCGGTTTGAGTCCGGTTTGAGCCAGTCAAAATCGATTGGAGAGGGTCTGGCCTGCTTTGATCTGGTCAAAACCCGTATGAGTACGGTTTGAGGCGGTGAAAGCCGGTTTGAGATGTTCTGGTCAGGTTTGAGGCAGTTTGAGCCGGTCTGGTCTGGCTTGAGCCGGTTTGAGCCGGTCTGTTACTGTTTGAGCCGGTCTGTTCCTGTTTGAGTCCAGTTTGAGCCATTCAAAACCGGTGTGAGCCGGTCTAGTCCGGTTTGAGTCAGGTTTCAGCCGGTCAAAACCGGTTTGAGCCTGTTTGTTCCGGTTTGAGTCCTTTTTGAGCCAGTCAAAACAGGTTTGAGCCGGTCTGGTCCGGTTTGAGTCCGGTTTGAGCTGGTCAAAACCGGTTTGAGCTGGTCTGGCCTGGTTTGAGTCCGGTTTGAGCAGGTCAAAACCGTTTTGAGCTGATCTGGTCCGGAAAAATACGGTCAAAACCAGTTTGAGTCTGTTTGAGCCGGTCAAAACCGGTTTGAGCCGGGCTGGTCGGGTTTGAGTCCAGTTTGAGCCGGTCAAAATTGGTTTGAGCCGGTCTGGCCTGGTTTGATTTGGTCAAAACCCGTTTGAGTCCGGTTTGAGCTGGTCAAAACCGGTTTGAGCCGGTCTGGCCTGGATTGATCCGGTTTGAGCCGGTCCAGTCATATTTTAGTCCGGTTTGAGCCAGTCAAAACCGGTTTGAGCCGGTCTGGTCCGGTTTGAGTCCGGTTTGAGTCCGGTTTGAGCCTGTGAAAACCGACTGAAACAGGTCTGGGCCTGTTTGAGTCCGGTTTCAGCCAGTCAAAACCGGTTTGAGCCTGTCTGGCCTGGTTTGATCTGGTCAAAACCCGTATGAGACCGGTTTGAGCCAGTGAAAACCGGTTTGAGATGTTCTGGTCCGGTTTGAGCCGGTTTGAGCCGTTCTGGTCTGGTGTGAGTCGGTTTGAGCTGGTCTGTTCCTGTTTGAGCTGTCTGTTCCTGTTTGAGTCCGGTTTGAGCCGTTCAAAACCGGTTTGAGTTGGTCTAGTCCGGTTTGAGTCCGGTTTGAGCCAGTCAAAATCGATTGGAGAGTGTCTGGCCTGGTTTGATCTGGTCAAAACCCGTATGAGTACGGTTTGAGCCGGTGAAAACCGGTTTGAGATGTTCTGGTCCGGTTTGAGCCGGTTTGAGCCATTCTGGTCTGGTGTGAGACGGTTTGAGCTGGTCTGTTCCTGTTTGAGCCGGTCTGTTCCTGTTTGAGTCCGGTTTGAGCCGTTCAAAACCAGTTTGAGTTGGTCTAGTCCGGTTTGAGTCCGGTTTGAGCCAGTCAAAATCGATTGGAGACTGTCTGGCCTGCTTTGATCTGGTCAAAACCCGTATGAGTACGGTTTGAGGCGGTGAAAGCTGGTTTGAGATGTTCTGGTCAGGTTTGAGGCAGTTTGAGCCGGTCTGGTCTGGCTTGAGCCGGTTTGAGCCAGTCTGTTACTGTTTGAGCCGGTCTCTTCCTGTTTGAGTCCAGTTTGAGCCATTCAAAACCGGTGTGAGCCGGTCTAGTCCGGTTTGAGTCAGGTTTCAGCCAGTCAAAACCGGTTTGAGCCTGTTTGTTCCGGTTTGAGTCCAGTTTGAGCCAGTCAAAACCGGTTTGAGCCGGTCTGTTCCTGTTTGAGTCCGTTTGAGCCGGTCAAAACCGGTTTGAGCCGGTCTGGCCTGGTTTGAGTCCGGTTTGAGCAGGTCAAAACCGTTTTGAGCTGGTCTGGTCCGGATAAATATGGTCAAAACCGGTTTGAGTCCGGTTTGAGCCGGTCAAAACCGGTTTGAGCCGGGCTGGTCGGGTTTGAGTCCAGTTTGAGCCGGTCAAAATTGGTTTGAGCCGGTCTGGCCTGGTTTGATTTGGTCAAAACCCGTTTGAGTCCGGTTTGAGCTGGTCAAAACCGGTTTGAGCCGGTCTGGCCTGGATTGATCCGGTTTGAGCCGGTCCAGTCATGTTTTAGTCCGGTTTGAGCCAGTCAAAACCGGTTTCAGCCGGTCTGGTTCGGTTTGAGCCGGTCTGGTCCGGTTTGAGCCGGTCAAAACCGGTTTGAGCCGGTCTGGTCTGGTTTGAGTCCGTTTCAGCCAGTCAAAACCGGTTTGAGCCTGTCTGGCCTGGTTTGATTTGGTCAAAACCCGTATGAGACCGGTTTGAGCCGGTGAAAACCGGTTTGAGATGTTCTGGTCCGGTTTGAGCCGGTTTGAGCCGTTCTGGTCTGGTGTGAGTCGGTTTGAGCTGGTCTGTTCCTGTTTGAGCTGTCTGTTCCTGTTTGAGTCCGGTTTGAGCTGTTCAAAACCGGTTTGAGCCGGTCTAGTCCGGTTTGAGTCCGGTTTGAGCCAGTCAAAATCGATTGAGACGGTCTGGCCTGCTTTGATCTGGTCAAAACCCGTATGAGTACGGTTTGAGGCGGTGAAAGCCGGTTTGAGATGTTCTGGTCAGGTTTGAGGCAGTTTGAGCCGGTCTGGTCTGGCTTGAGCCGGTTTGAGCCGGTCTGTTACTGTTTGAGCCGGTCTGTTCCTGTTTGAGTCCAGTTTGAGCCATTCAAAACCGGTGTGAGCCGGTCTAGTCCGGTTTGAGTCAGGTTTCAGCCGGTCAAAACCGGTTTGAGCCTGTTTGTTCCGGTTTGAGTCCTTTTTGAGCCAGTCAAAACAGGTTTGAGCCGGTCTGGTCCGGTTTGAGTCCGGTTTGAGCCGGTCAAAACCGGTTTGAGCCGGTCTGGCCTGGTTTGAGTCCGGTTTGAGCAGGTCAAAACCGTTTTGAGCTGGTCTGGTCCGGATAAATATGGTCAAAACCGGTTTGAGTCTGGTTTGAGCCGGTCAAAACCGGTTTGAGCCGGGCTGGTCGGGTTTGAGTCCAGTTTGAGCCGGTCAAAATTGGTTTGAGCCGGTCTGGCCTGGTTTGATTTGGTCAAAACCGTTTGAGTCCGGTTTGAGTCCGGTTTGAGCTGGTCAAAACCGGTTTGAGCCGGTCTGGCCTGGATTGATCCGGTTTGAGCCGGTCCAGTCATGTTTTAGTCCGGTTTGAGCCAGTCAAAACCGGTTTCAGCCGGTCTGGTTCGGTTTGAGCCGGTCTGGTCCGGTTTGAGCCGGTCAAAACCGGTTTGAGCCGGTCTGGTCTGGTTTGAGTCCGGTTTCAGCCAGTCAAAACCGGTTTGAGCCTGTCTGGCCTGGTTTGATATGGTCAAAACCCGTATGAGACCGGTTTGAGCCGGTGAAAACCGGTTTGAGATGTTCTGGTCCGGTTTGAGCCGGTTTGAGCCGTTCTGGTCTGGTGTGAGTCGGTTTGAGCTGGTCTGTTCCTGTTTGAGCTGTCTGTTCCTGTTTGAGTCCGGTTTGAGCTGTTCAAAACCGGTTTGAGCCGGTCTAGTCCGGTTTGAGTCCGGTTTGAGCCAGTCAAAATCGATTGGAGACGGTCTGGCCTGCTTTGATCTGGTCAAAACCCGTATGAGTACGGTTTGAGGCGGTGAAAGCCGGTTTGAGATGTTCTGGTCAGGTTTGAGGCAGTTTGAGCCGGTCTGGTCTGGCTTGAGCCGGTTTGAGCCGGTCTGTTACTGTTTGAGCCGGTCTGTTCCTGTTTGAGTCCAGTTTGAGCCATTCAAAACCGGTGTGAGCCGGTCTAGTCCGGTTTGAGTCAGGTTTCAGCCGGTCAAAACCGGTTTGAGCCTGTTTGTTCCGGTTTGAGTCCTTTTTGAGCCAGTCAAAACAGGTTTGAGCCGGTCTGGTCCGGTTTGAGTCCGGTTTGAGCCGGTCAAAACCGGTTTGAGCCGGTCTGGCCTGGTTTGAGTCCGGTTTGAGCAGGTCAAAACCGTTTTGAGCTGATCTGGTCCGGAAAAATACGGTCAAAACCAGTTTGAGTCTGTTTGAGCCGGTCAAAACCGGTTTGAGCCGGGCTGGTCGGGTTTGAGTCCAGTTTGAGCCGGTCAAAATTGGTTTGAGCCGGTCTGGCCTGGTTTGATTTGGTCAAAACCCGTTTGAGTCCGGTTTGAGCTGGTCAAAACCGGTTTGAGCCGGTCTGGCCTGGATTGATCCGGTTTGAGCCGGTCCAGTCATGTTTTAGTCCGGTTTGAGCCAGTCAAAACCGGTTTGAGCCGGTCTGGTCGGGTTTGAGTCCGGTTTGAGTCCGGTTTGAGCCTGTCAAAACCGATTGAAACCGGTCTGGGCCGGTTTGAGTCCGGTTTCAGCCAGTCAAAACCGGTTTGAGCCGGTCTGGCCTGGTTTGATCTGGTCAAAACCCGTATGAGACCGGTTTGAGCCGGTGAAAACCGGTTTGAGATGTTCTGGTCCGGTTTGAGCCGGTTTGAGCCGTTCTGGTCTGGTGTGAGTCGGTTTGAGCTGGTCTGTTCCTGTTTGAGCTGTCTGTTCCTGTTTGAGTCCGGTTTGAGCCGTTCAAAACCGGTTTGAGCCGGTCTAGTCCGGTTTGAGTCCGGTTTGAGCCAGTCAAAATCGATTGGAGAAGGTCTGGCCTGCTTTGATCTGGTCAAAACCCGTATGAGTACGGTTTGAGGCGGTGAAAGCCGGTTTGAGATGTTCTGGTCAGGTTTGAGGCAGTTTGAGCCGGTCTGGTCTGGCTTGAGCCGGTTTGAGCCGGTCTGTTACTGTTTGAGCCGGTCTGTTCCTGTTTGAGTCCAGTTTGAGCCATTCAAAACCGGTGTGAGCCGGTCTAGTCCGGTTTGAGTCAGGTTTCAGCCGGTCAAAACCGGTTTGAGCCTGTTTGTTCCGGTTTGAGTCCTTTTTGAGCCAGTCAAAACAGGTTTGAGCCGGTCTGGTCCGGTTTGAGTCCGGTTTGAGCCGGTCAAAACCGGTTTGAGCCGGTCTGGCCTGGTTTGAGTCCGGTTTGAGCAGGTCAAAACCGTTTTGAGCTGATCTGGTCCGGAAAAATACGGTCAAAACCAGTTTGAGTCTGTTTGAGCCGGTCAAAACCGGTTTGAGCCGGGCTGGTCGGGTTTGAGTCCAGTTTGAGCCGGTCAAAATTGGTTTGAGCCGGTCTGGCCTGGTTTGATTTGGTCAAAACCCGTTTGAGTCCGGTTTGAGCTGGTCAAAACCGGTTTGAGCCGGTCTGGCCTGGATTGATCCGGTTTGAGCCGGTCCAGTCATGTTTTAGTCCGGTTTGAGCCAGTCAAAACCGGTTTGAGCCGGTCTGGTCCGGTTTGAGTCCGGTTTGAGTCCGGTTTGAGCCTGTCAAAACCGATTGAAACCGGTCTGGGCCGGTTTGAGTCCGGTTTCAGCCAGTCAAAACCGGTTTGAGCCGGTCTGGCCTGGTTTGATCTGGTCAAAACCCGTATGAGACCGGTTTGAGCCGGTGAAAACCAGTTTGAGATGTTCTGGTCCGGTTTGAGCCGGTTTGAGCCGTTCTGGTCTGGTGTGAGCCGGTTTGAGCTGGTCTGTTCCTGCTTGAGCCTGTCTGTTCCTGTTTGAGTCCGGTTTGAGCCGTTCAAAACCGGTTTGAGCCGGTCTAGTCCGGTTTGAGTCCGGTTTGAGCCAGTCAAAATCGATTGGAGAGTGTCTGGCCTGGTTTGATCTGGTCAAAACCCGTATGAGTACGGTTTGAGCCGGTGAAAACCGGTTTGAGATGTTCTGGTCCGGTTTGAGGCAGTTTGAGCCGGTCTGGTCTGGCTTGAGCCGGTTTGAGCCGGTCTGTTACTGTTTGAGCCGGTCTGTTCCTGTTTGAGTCCAGTTTGAGCCATTCAAAACCGGTTTGAGCCGGGCTGGTCGGGTTTGAGTCCAGTTTGAGCCGGTCAAAATCGGTTTGAGCCAGTCTGGCCTGGTTTGATTTGGTCAAAACCCGTTTGAGTCCGGTTTGAGCTGGTCAAAACCGGTTTGAGCCGGTCTGGCCTGGATTGATCCGGTTTGAGCCGGTCCGGTCATGTTTTAGTCCGGTTTGAGCTAGTCAAAACCGGTTTCAGCCGGTCTGGTTCGGTTTGAGCCGGTTTGAGCGGTCTGGTCGGTATGAGCCTGTCAAAACCGATTGAAACCGGTCTGGGCCGGTTTGAGTCCGTTTCAGCCAGTCAAAACCGGTTTGAGCCGGTCTGGCCTGGTTTGATCTGGTCAAAACCCGTATGAGTACGGTTTGAGCCGGTGAAAACCAGTTTGAGATGTTCTGGTCTGGTTTGAGCCGGTTTGAGCCATTCTGGTCTGGTGTGAGCCGGTTTGAGCTGGTCTGTTCCTGTTTGAGCCGGTCTGTTCCTGTTTGAGTCCGGTTTGAGCCGTTCAAAACCAGTTTGAGTTGGTCTAGTCCGGTTTGAGTCCAGTTTGAGCCAGTCAAAATCGATTGGAGAGGGTCTGGCCTGCTTTGATCTGGTCAAAACCCGTATGAGTACGGTTTGAGGCGGTGAAAGCCGGTTTGAGATGTTCTGGTCAGGTTTGAGGCAGTTTGAGCCGGTCTGGTCTGGCTTGAGCCGGTTTGAGCCGGTCTGTTACTGTTTGAGCCGGTCTGTTCCTGTTTGAGTCCAGTTTGAGCCATTCAAAACCGGTGTGAGCGGTCTAGTCGGTTTGAGTCAGGTTTCAGCCGGTCAAAACCGGTTTGAGCCTGTTTGTTCCGGTTTGAGTCCTTTTTGAGCCAGTCAAAACAGGTTTGAGCCGGTCTGGTCCGGTTTGAGTCCGGTTTGAGCCGGTCAAAACCGGTTTGAGCCGGTCTGGCCTGGTTTGAGTCCGTTTGAGCAGGTCAAAACCGTTTTGAGCTGGTCTGGTCCGGATAAATATGGTCAAAACCGGTTTGAGTCTGTTTGAGCCGGTCAAAATCGGTTTGAGCCGGTCTGGTCGGGTTTGAGTCCAGTTTGAGCCGGTCAAAACCGGTTTGAGCAGGTCTGGCCTGGTTTGATCTGGTCAAAACCCGTATGAGACCGGTTTGAGCCGGTGAAAACCGGTTTGAGATGTTCTGGTCCGGTTTGAGCCGGTTTGAGCCATTCTGGTCTGGTGTGAGACGGTTTGAGCTGGTCTGTTCCTGTTTGAGCCGGTCTGTTCCTGTTTGAGTCCGGTTTGAGCCGTTCAAAACCGGTTTGAGCCGTTCAAAACCGGTTTGAGCCGTTCTAGTCCGGTTTGAGTCCGGTTTGAGCCAGTCAAAATCGATTGGAGAGGGTCTGGCCTGCCTTGATCTGGTCAAAACCCGTATGAGTACGGTTTGAGGTGGTGAAAGCCGGTTTGAGATGTTCTGGTCAGGTTTGAGGCAGTTTGAGCCGGTCTGGTCTGGCTTGAGCCGGTTTGAGACGGTCTGTTACTGTTTGAGCCGGTCTGTTCCTGTTTGAGTCCAGTTTGAGCCATTCAAAACCGGTGTGAGCCGGTCTAATCCGGTTTGAGTCAGGTTTCAGCCGGTCAAAACCGGTTTGAGCCTGTTTGTTCCTGTTTGAGTCCTTTTTGAGCCAGTCAAAACAGGTTTGAGCCGGTCTGGTCCGGTTTGAGTACGGTTTGAGCTGGTCAAAACCGGTTTGAGCTGGTCTGGCCTGGTTTGATTCCGGTTTAAGCAGGTCAAAACCGTTTTGAGCTGTTCTGGTCGGTTTGAGCGGTGAAAACCGGTTTGAGCAGGTCAAAACCGTTTGAGTCCGGTTTGAGTCTGTTTGAGCCGGTCAAAACCGGTTTGAGCCGGGCTGGTCGGGTTTGAGTCCAGTTTGAGCCGGTCAAAATTGGTTTGAGCCGGTCTGGCCTGGTTTGATTTGGTCAAAACCCGTTTGAGTCCGGTTTGAGCTGGTCAAAACCGGTTTGAGCCGGTCTGGCCTGGATTGATCCGGTTTGAGCCGGTCCAGTCATATTTTAGTCCGGTTTGAGCCAGTCAAAACCGGTTTGAGCCGGTCTGGACCGGTTTGAGCCTGTGAAAACCGATTGAAACCGGTCTGGGCCGGTTTGAGTCCGGTTTCAGCCAGTCAAAACCGGTTTGAGCCTGTCTGGCCTGGTTTGATCTGGTCAAAACCCGTATGAGACCGGTTTGAGCCAGTGAAAACCGGTTTGAGATGTTCTGGTCCGGTTTGAGCCGGTTTGAGCCGTTCTGGTCTGGTGTGAGTCGGTTTGAGCTGGTCTGTTCCTGTTTGAGCTGTCTGTTCCTGTTTGAGTCCGGTTTGAGCCGTTCAAAACCGGTTTGAGCCGGTCTAGTCCGGTTTGAGTCCGGTTTGAGCCAGTCAAAATCGATTGGAGACGGTCTGGCCTGCTTTGATCTGGTCAAAACCCGTATGAGTACGGTTTGAGGCGGTGAAAGCCGGTTTGAGATGTTCTGGTCAGGTTTGAGGCAGTTTGAGCCGGTCTGGTCTGGCTTGAGCCGGTTTGAGCCGGTCTGTTACTGTTTGAGCCGGTCTGTTCCTGTTTGAGTCCAGTTTGAGCCATTCAAAACCGGTTTGAGCCGGTCTGGTCTGGTTTGAGTCCGGTTTCAGCCGGTCAAAACCGGTTTGAGCCTGTTTGTTCCGGTTTGAGTCCTTTTTGAGCCAGTCAAAACAGGTTTGAGCCGGTTTGAGCTGGTCAAAACCGGTTTGAGTCTGGTTTGAGCCGGTCAAAACCGGTTTGAGCTGGTCTGGCCTGGTTTGAGTCCGGTTTGAGCAGGTCCAAACCGTTTTGAGCTGATCTGGTCCGGAAAAATACGGTCAAAACCAGTTTGAGTCTGTTTGAGCCGGTCAAAACCGGTTTGAGCCGGTCTGGTCGGGTTTGAGTCCAGTTTGAGCCGGTCAAAATTGGTTTGAGCCGGTCTGGCCTGGTTTGATTTGGTCAAAACCCGTTTGAGTCCGGTTTGAGCTGGTCAAAACCGGTTTGAGCCGGTCTGGCCTGGATTGATCCGGTTTGAGCCGGTCCAGTCATGTTTTAGTCCGGTTTGAGCCAGTCAAAACCGGTTTCAGCCGGTCTGGTTCGGTTTGAGCCGGTCTGGTCCGGTTTGAGCCTGTCAAAACCGATTGAAACCGGTCTGGGCCGGTTTGAGTCCGGTTTCAGCCAGTCAAAACCGGTTTGAGCCGGTCTGGCCTGGTTTGATCTGGTCAAAACCCGTATGAGACCGGTTTGAGCCGGTCAAAACCAGTTTGAGATGTTCTGGTCCGGTTTGAGCCGGTTTGAGCCGTTCTGGTCTGGTGTGAGTCGGTTTGAGCTGGTCTGTTCCTGCTTGAGCCTGTCTGTTCCTGTTTGAGCGGTCTGGCCTGGTTTGATCTGGTCAAAACCCGTTTGAGTCCGGTTTGAGCTAGTCAAAACCGGTTTGAGTCTGGTTTGAGCCAGTCAAAATCGATTGGAGAGTGTCTGGCCTGGTTTGATCTGGTCAAAACCCGTATGAGTACGGTTTGAGCCGGTGAAAACCGGTTTGAGATGTTCTGGTCCGGTTTGAGCCAGTTTGAGCCGGTCTGGTCTGGCTTGAGCCAGTTTGAGCCGGTCTGTTACTGTTTGAGCCGGTCTGTTCCTGTTTGAGTCCAATTTGAGCCATTCAAAACCGGTTTGAGCCAGGCTGGTCGGGTTTGAGTCCAGTTTGAGCCGGTCAAAATCGGTTTGAGCCAGTCTGGCCTGGTTTGATTTGGTCAAAACACGTTTGAGTCCGGTTTGAGCTGGTCAAAACCGGTTTGAGCCGGTCTGGCCTGGATTGATCCGGTTTGAGCCGGTCCGGTCATGTTTTAGTCCGGTTTGAGCTAGTCAAAACCGGTTTCAGCCGGTCTGGTTCGGTTTGAGCCGGTCTGGTCCGGTATGAGCCTGTCAAAACCGATTGAAACCGGTCTGGGCCGGTTTGAGTCCGTTTCAGCCGGTCAAAACCGGTTTGAGCCGGTCTGGCCTGGTTTGATCTGGTCAAAACCCCTATGAGACCGGTTTGAGCCGGTGAAAACCGGTTTGAGATGTTCTGGTCCGGTTTGAGCCGGTTTGAGCCATTCTGGTCTGGTGTGAGACGGTTTGAGCTGGTCTGTTCCTGTTTGAGCCGGTCTGTTCCTGTTTGAGTCCGGTTTGAGCCGTTCAAAACCAGTTTGAGTTGGTCTAGTCCGGTTTGAGTCCGGTTTGAGCCAGTCAAAATCGATTGGAGACTGTCTGGCCTGCTTTGATCTGGTCAAAACCCGTATGAGTACGGTTTGAGGCGGTGAAAGCCGGTTTGAGATGTTCTGGTCAGGTTTGAGGCAGTTTGAGCCGGTCTGGTCTGGCTTGAGCCGGTTTGAGCCAGTCTGTTACTGTTTGAGCCGGTCTGTTCCTGTTTGAGTCCAGTTTGAGCCATTCAAAACCGGTGTGAGCCGGTCTAGTCCGGTTTGAGTCAGGTTTCAGCCGGTCAAAACCGGTTTGAGCCTGTTTGTTCCGGATTGAGTCCTTTTTGAGCCAGTCAAAACCGGTTTGAGCCGGTTTGAGCCGGTCTAGTCGGTTTGAGTCCGGTTTGAGCCGGTCAAAACCGGTTTGAGCCGGTCTGGCCTGGTTTGATTCCGGTTTGAGCAGGTCAAAACCGTTTTGAGCTGGTCTGGTCCGGATAAATATGGTCAAACCGGTTTGAGTCTGGTTTGAGCCGGTCAAAACCGGTTTGAGCCGCGCTGGTCGGGTTTGAGTCCAGTTTGAGCCGGTCAAACTTGGTTTGAGCCGGTCTGGCCTGGTTTGATTTGGTCAAAACCCGTTTGAGTCCGGTTTGAGCTGGTCAAAACCGGTTTGAGCCGGTCTGGCCTGGATTGATCCGGTTTGAGCCGGTCCAGTCATATTTTAGTCCGGTTTGAGCCAGTCAAAACCGGTTTCAGCCGGTCTGGTTCGGTTTGAGTCCGGTCTGGTCCGGTATGAGCCTGTGAAAACCGATTGAAACCGGTCTGGGCCGGTTTGAGTCCGGTTTCAGCCAGTCAAAACCGGTTTGAGCCTGTCTGGGCTGGTTTGATGTGGTCAAAACCCGTATGAGACCGGTTTGAGCCGGTGAAAACCGGTTTGAGATGTTCTGGTCCAGTTTGAGCCGGTTTGAGCCATTCTGGTCTGGTGTGAGACGGTTTGAGCTGGTCTGTTCCTGTTTGAGCCGGTCTGTTCCTGTTTGAGTCCGGTTTGAGCCGTTCAAAACCAGTTTGAGTTGGTCTAGTCCGGTTTGAGTCCGGTTTGAGCCAGTCAAAATCGATTGGAGACTGTCTGGCCTGCTTTGATCTGGTCAAAACCCGTATGAGTACGGTTTGAGGCGGTGAAAGCCGGTTTGAGATGTTCTGGTCAGGTTTGAGGCAGTTTGAGCCGGTCTGGTCTGGCTTGAGCCGGTTTGAGCCAGTCTGTTACTGTTTGAGCCGGTCTCTTCCTGTTTGAGTCCAGTTTGAGCCATTCAAAACCGGTGTGAGCCTGTTTGTTCCGGTTTGAGTCCTTTTTGAGCCAGTCAAAACAGGTTTGAGCCGGTCTGCTCCGGTTTGAGTCCGGTTTGAGCCGGTCAAAACCGGTTTGAGCCGGTCTGGCCTGGTTTGAGTCCGGTTTGAGCAGGTCAAAACCGTTTTGAGCTGATCTGGTCCGGAAAAATACGGTCAAAACCAGTTTGAGTCTGTTTGAGCCGGTCAAAACCGGTTTGAGCCGGTCTGGTCGGGTTTGAGTCCAGTTTGAGCCGGTCAAAATTGGTTTGAGCCGGTCTGGCCTGGTTTGATTTGGTCAAAACCCGTTTGAGTCCGGTTTGAGCCGTTCAAAACCGGTTTGAGCCGGTCTAGTCCGGTTTGAGTCCGGTTTGAGCCAGTCAAAATCGATTGGAGAGTGTCTGGCCTTGTTTGATCTGGTCAAAACACGTATGAGTACGGTTTGAGCCAGTGAAAACCGGTTTGAGATGTTCTGGTCTGGTTTGAGCCAGTTTGAGCCGGTCAGGTCTGGCTTGAGCCAGTTTGAGCCGGTCTGTTACTGTTTGAGCCGGTCTGTTCCTGTTTGAGTCCAGTTTGAGCCATTCAAAACCGGTTTGAGCCGGTCTGGTCGGGTTTGAGTCCAGTTTGAGCCGGTCAAAATCGGTTTGAGCCAGTCTGGCCTGGTTTGATTTGGTCAAAACCCGTTTGAGTCCGGTTTGAGCTGGTCAAAACCGGTTTGAGCCGGTCTGGCCTGGATTGATCCGGTTTGAGCCGGTCCGGTCATGTTTTAGTCCGGTTTGAGCTAGTCAAAACCGGTTTCAGCCGGTCTGGTTCGGTTTGAGCCGGTCTGGTCCGGTATGAGCCTGTCAAAACCGATTGAAACCGGTCTGGGCCGGTTTGAGTCCGGCTTCAGCCGGTCAAAACCGGTTTGAGCCGGTCTGGCCTGGTTTGATCTGGTCAAAACCCTATGAGACCGGTTTGAGCCGGTGAAAACCGGTTTGAGATGTTCTGGTCGGTTTGAGCGGTTTGAGCCGTTCTGGTCTGGTGTGAGTCGGTTTGAGCTGGTCTGTTCCTGTTTGAGCCGGTCTGTTCCTGTTTGAGCTGTCTGTTCCTGTTTGAGTCCGGTTTGAGCCGGTCAAAACCGGTTTGAGCGGTTTGAGCCGGTCTAGTCCGGTTTGAGTCCGTTTCAGCCAGTCAAAACCGGTTTGAGCCGTCTGGCCTGGTTTGATCTGGTCAAAACCCGTATGAGACCGGTTTGAGCCGTGAAACCGGTTTGAGATGTTCTGGTCCGTTTGAGCCGGTTTGAGCGGTCTGGTCTGGTGTGAGTCGGTTTGAGCTGGTCTGTTCCTGTTTGAGCTGTCTGTTCCTGTTTGAGTCCGGTTTGAGCCTGTCAAAACCGGTTTGAGCCGGTCTGGTCCGTTTGAGTCCGGTTTGAGTCCGGTTTGAGCCAGTCAAAATCGATTGGAGAGGGTCTGGCCTGCTTTGATCTGGTCAAAACCCGTATGAGTACGGTTTGAGGTGGTGAAAGCTGGTTTGAGATGTTCTGGTCA
The DNA here is from genome assembly GCA_023783455.1 of Erythrocebus patas. Taxonomy (NCBI): domain Eukaryota; kingdom Metazoa; phylum Chordata; class Mammalia; order Primates; family Cercopithecidae; genus Erythrocebus; species Erythrocebus patas. Next base: position 15,232 of record JAKFHT010000593.1, on the reverse strand, counting down.
GGTTTGAGGCAGTTTGAGCCGGTCTGGTCTGGCTTGAGCCGGTTTGAGACGGTCTGTTACTGTTTGAGCCGGTCTGTTCCTGTTTGAGTCCAGTTTGAGCCATTCAAAACCGGTGTGAGCCGGTCTAATCCGGTTTGAGTCCGGTTTCAGCCGGTCAAAACCGGTTTGAGCCTGTTTGTTCCTGTTTGAGTCCTTTTTGAGCCAGTCAAAACAGGTTTGAGCCGGTCTGGTCCGGTTTGAGTCCGGTTTGAGCCGGTCAAAACCGGTTTGAGCTGGTCTGGCCTGGTTTGATTCCGGTTTAAGCAGGTCAAAACCGTTTTGAGCTGATCTGGTTTGGAAAAATACGGTCAAAACCAGTTTGAGTCTGTTTGAGCCGGTCAAAACCGGTTTGAGCCGGGCTGGTCGGGTTTGAGTCCAGTTTGAGCCGGTCAAAATTGGTTTGAGCCGGTCTGGCCTGGTTTGATTTGGTCAAAACCCGTTTGAGTCCGGTTTGAGCTGGTCAAAACCGGTTTGAGCCGGTCTGGCCTGGTTTGAGTCCGGTTTGAGTCCGTTTGAGCCAGTCAAAACCGGTTTGAGTCCAGTTTGAGCCAGTCAAAACCGGTTTCAGCCGGTCTGGTTCGGTTTGAGCCGGTCTGGACCGGTTTGAGCCTGTCAAAACCGATTGAAACCGGTCTGGGCCGGTTTGAGTCCGGTTTCAGCCAGTCAAAACCGGTTTGAGCTGGTCTGGCCTGGTTTGATCTGGTCAAAACCCGTATGAGACCGGTTTGAGCCGGTGAAAACCAGTTTGAGATGTTCTGGTCCGGTTTGAGCCGGTTTGAGCCGTTCTGGTCTGGTGTGAGCGGTTTGAGCCGGTTTGAGCTGGTCTGTTCCTGTTTGAGCCTGTCTGTTCCTGTTTGAGTCCGGTTTGAGCCGTTCAAAACCGGTTTGAGCCGGTCTAGTCCGGTTTGAGTCCGTTTGAGCCAGTCAAAATCGATTGAGAGGGTCTGGCCTGGTTTGATCTGGTCAAAACCCGTATGAGACGGTTTGAGCCGGTGAAAACCGGTTTGAGATGTTCTGGTCCGGTTTGAGCAGTTTGAGCCGGTCTGGTCTGGCTTGAGCCGGTTTGAGCCGGTCTGTTACTGTTTGAGCCGGTCTGTTCCTGTTTGAGTCCGGTTTGAGCCATTCAAAACCGTGTGAGCCGGTCTAGTCCGGTTTGAGTCCGGTTTCAGCCGGTCAAAACCGGTTTGAGCCTGTTTGTTCCGGTTTGAGTCCTTTTTGAGCCAGTCAAAACCGGTTTGAGCCGGTCTGGCCTGGTTTGAGTCCGGTTTGAGCAGGTCAAAACCGTTTTGAGCTGATCTGGTCTGGAAAAATACGGTCAAAACCAGTTTGAGTCTGTTTGAGCCGGTCAAAACCGGTTTGAGCCGGTCTGGTCGGGTTTGAGTCGGTTTGAGTCCAGTTTGAGCCGGTCAAAATTGGTTTGAGCCGGTCTGGCCTGGTTTGATTTGGTCAAAACCGGTTTGAGTCCGGTTTGAGCTGGTCAAAACCGGTTTGAGCCGGTCTGGCCTGGGTTGATCCGGTTTGAGCCGGTCCAGTCATATTTTAGTCCGGTTTGAGCCAGTCAAAACCGGTTTCAGCCGGTCTGGTTCGGTTTGAGCCGGTCTGGTCCGGTATGAGCCTGTCAAAACCGTTTGAGCCGGTTTGAGCCGGTCTGGTCTGGTTTGAGTCCGGTTTCAGCCGGTCAAAACCGGTTTGAGCCGGTCTGGCCTGGTTTGATCTGGTCAAAACCCTATGAGACCGGTTTGAGCCGTGAAACCGGTTTGAGATGTTCTGGTCCGGTTTGAGCCGGTTTGAGCCATTCTGGTCTGGTGTGAGACGGTTTGAGCTGGTCTGTTCCTGTTTGAGCCGGTCTGTTCCTGTTTGAGTCCGGTTTGAGCCGTTCAAAACCAGTTTGAGTTGGTCTAGTCCGGTTTGAGTCCGGTTTGAGCCAGTCAAAATCGATTGGAGAGGGTCTGGCCTGCTTTGATCTGGTCAAAACCCGTATGAGTACGGTTTGAGGTGGTGAAAGCCGGTTTGAGATGTTCTGGTCAGGTTTGAGGCAGTTTGAGCCGGTCTGGTCTGGTTTGAGCCGGTTTGAGCCGGTCTGTTACTGTTTGAGCCGGTCTGTTCCTGTTTGAGTCCAGTTTGAGCCATTCAAAACCGGTGTGAGCCGGTCTAGTCCGGTTTGAGTCCGGTTTCAGCCGGTCAAAACCGGTTTGAGCCTGTTTGTTCCTGTTTGAGTCCTTTTTGAGCCAGTCAAAACAGGTTTGAGCCGGTCTGGTCCGGTTTGAGTCCGGTTTGAGCCGGTCAAAACCGGTTTGAGCCGGTCTGGCCTGGTTTGAGTCCGGTTTGAGCTGGTCAAAACCGGTTTGAGATGTTCTGGTCGGTTTGAGCCGGTCAAAACCGGTTTGAGTCTGTTTGAGCCGGTCAAAACCGGTTTGAGCCGGGCTGGTCGGGTTTGAGTCCAGTTTGAGCCGGTCAAAATTGGTTTGAGCCGGTCTGGCCTGGTTTGATTTGGTCAAAACCCGTTTGAGTCCGGTTTGAGCTGGTCAAAACCGGTTTGAGCCGGTCTGGCCTGGATTGATCCGGTTTGAGCCGGTCCAGTCATATTTTAGTCCGGTTTGAGCCAGTCAAAACCGGTTTCAGCCGGTCTGGTTCGGTTTGAGCCGGTCTGGACCGGTTTGAGCCTGTGAAAACCGATTGAAACAGGTCTGGGCCGGTTTGAGTCCGGTTTCAGCCAGTCAAAACCGGTTTGAGCCTGTCTGGCCTGGTTTGATCTGGTCAAAACCCGTATGAGACCGGTTTGAGCCAGTGAAAACCGGTTTGAGATGTTCTGGTCCGGTTTGAGCCGGTTTGAGCCGTTCTGGTCTGGTGTGAGTCGGTTTGAGCTGGTCTGTTCCTGTTTGAGCTGTCTGTTCCTGTTTGAGTCCGGTTTGAGCCGTTCAAAACCGGTTTGAGCCGGTCTAGTCCGGTTTGAGTCCGGTTTGAGCCAGTCAAAATCGATTGGAGACGGTCTGGCCTGCTTTGATCTGGTCAAAACCCGTATGAGTACGGTTTGAGGCGGTGAAAGCCGGTTTGAGATGTTCTGGTCAGGTTTGAGGCAGTTTGAGCCGGTCTGGTCTGGCTTGAGCCGGTTTGAGCTGGTCTGTTACTGTTTGAGCCGGTCTGTTCCTGTTTGAGTCCGGTTTGAGCCATTCAAAACCGGTGTGAGCCGGTCTAGTCCGGTTTGAGTCCGGTTTCAGCCGGTCAAAACCGGTTTGAGCCTGTTTGTTCCGGTTTGAGTCCTTTTTGAGCCAGTCAAAACAGGTTTGAGCCGGTCTGGTCCGGTTTGAGTACGGTTTGAGCTGGTCAAAACCGGTTTGAGCTGGTCTGGCCTGGTTTGATTCCGGTTTAAGCAGGTCAAAACCGTTTTGAGCTGATCTGGTCTGGAAAAATACGGTCAAAACCAGTTTGAGTCTGTTTGAGCCGGTCAAAACCGGTTTGAGCCGGTCTGGTCGGGTTTGAGTCCAGTTTGAGCCGGTCAAAATTGGTTTGAGCCGGTCTGGCCTGGTTTGATTTGGTCAAAACCGGTTTGAGTCCGGTTTGAGCTGGTCAAAACCGGTTTGAGCCGGTCTGGCCTGGGTTGATCCGGTTTGAGCCGGTCCAGTCATATTTTAGTCCGGTTTGAGCCAGTCAAAACCGGTTTCAGCCGGTCTGGTTCGGTTTGAGCCGGTCTGGTCCGGTATGAGCCTGTCAAAACCGTTTGAGCCGGTTTGAGCCGGTCTGGTCTGGTTTGAGTCCGGTTTCAGCCGGTCAAAACCGGTTTGAGCCGGTCTGGCCTGGTTTGATCTGGTCAAAACCCCTATGAGACCGGTTTGAGCCGGTGAAAACCGGTTTGAGATGTTCTGGTCCGGTTTGAGCCGGTTTGAGCCATTCTGGTCTGGTGTGAGACGGTTTGAGCTGGTCTGTTCCTGTTTGAGCCGGTCTGTTCCTGTTTGAGTCCGGTTTGAGCCGTTCAAAACCAGTTTGAGTTGGTCTAGTCCGATTTGAGTCCGGTTTGAGCCAGTCAAAATCGATTGGAGACTGTCTGGCCTGCTTTGATCTGGTCAAAACACGTATGAGTACGGTTTGAGGCGGTGAAAGCCGGTTTGAGATGTTCTGGTCAGGTTTGAGGCAGTTTGAGCCGGTCTGGTCTGGCTTGAGCCGGTTTGAGCCAGTCTGTTACTGTTTGAGCCGGTCTCTTCCTGTTTGAGTCCAGTTTGAGCCATTCAAAACCTGTGTGAGCTGGTCTAGTCCGGTTTGAGTCAGGTTTCAGCCGGTCAAAACCGGTTTGAGCCTGTTTGTTCCGGTTTGAGTCCTTTTTGAGCCAGTCAAAACAGGTTTGAGCCGGTCTGGTCCGCTGTGAGTCCGGTTTGAGCCGGTCAAAACCGGTTTGAGCTGGTCTGGCCTGGTTTGAGTCCGGTTTGAGCAGGTCCAAACCGTTTTGAGCTGATCTGGTCCGGAAAAATACGGTCAAAACCAGTTTGAGTCTGTTTGAGCCGGTCAAAACCGGTTTGAGCCGGTCTGGTCGTGTTTGAGTCCAGTTTGAGCCGGTCAAAATTGGTTTGAGCCGGTCTGGCCTGGTTTGATTTGGTCAAAACCGGTTTGAGTCCGGTTTGAGCTGGTCAAAACCGGTTTGAGCCGGTCTGGCCGGGGTTGATCCGGTTTGAGCCGGTCCAGTCATGTTTTAGTCCGGTTTGAGCCAGTCAAAACCGGTTTCAGCCGGTCTGGTTCGGTTTGAGCCAGTCTTGTCCGGTTTGATCCTGTCAAAACCGATTGAAACCGGTCTGGGCCGGTTTGAGTCCGGTTTCAGCCAGTCAAAACCGGTTTGAGCCGGTCTGGCCTGGTTTGATCTGGTCAAAACCCGTATGAGACCGGTTTGTGCCGGTGAAAACCAGTTTGAGATGTTCTGGTCCGGTTTGAGCCGGTTTGAGCCGTTCTGGTCTGGTGTGAGCCAGTTTGAGCTGGTCTGTTCCTGCTTGAGCCTGTCTGTTGCTGTTTGAGTCCGGTTTGAGCCGTTCAAAACCGGTTTGAGCCGGTCTAGTCCGGTTTGAGTCTGGTTTGAGCCAGTCAAAATCGATTGGAGAGTGTCTGGCCTGGTTTGATCTGGTCAAAACCCGTATGAGTACGGTTTGAGCCGGTGAAAACCGGTTTGAGATGTTCTGGTCCGGTTTGAGCCAGTTTGAGCCGGTCTGGTCTGGCTTGAGCCGGTTTGAGCTGGTCTGTTACTGTTTGTGCCGGTCTGTTCCTGTTTGAGTCCAGTTTGAGCCATTCAAAACCGGTTTGAGCCGGGCTGGTCGGGTTTGAGTCCAGTTTGAGCCGGTCAAAATCGGTTTGAGCCAGTCTGGCCTGGTTTGATTTGGTCAAAACCCGTTTGAGTCCGGTTTGAGCTGGTGAGAACCGGTTTGAGCCGGTCTGGCCTGGATTGATCCGGTTTGAGCCGGTCCGGTCATGTTTTAGTCCGGTTTGAGCTAGTCAAAACCAGTTTCAGCCGGTCTGGTTCGGTTTGAGCCGGTCTGGTCCGGTATGAGCCTGTCAAAACCGATTGAAACCGGTCTGGGCCGGTTTGAGTCCGGTTTCAGCCGGTCAAAACCGGTTTGAGCCGGTCTGGCCTGGTTTGATCTGGTCAAAACCCCTATGAGACCGGTTTGAGCCGGTGAAAACCGGTTTAAGGTGTTCTGGTCCGGTTTGAGCCGGTTTGAGCCATTCTGGTCTGGTGTGAGACGGTTTGAGCTGGTCTGTTCCTGTTTGAGCCGGTCTGTTCCTGTTTGAGTCCGGTTTGAGCCGTTCAAAACCGGTTTGAGCCAGTCTAGTCCGGTTTGAGTCCGGTTTGAGCCAGTCAAAATCGATTGGAGAGGGTCTGGCCTGCTTTGATCTGATCAAAACCCGTATGAGTACGGTTTGAGGTGGTGAAAGACGGTTTGTGATGTTCTGGTCAGGTTTGAGGCAGTTTGAGCCGGTCTGGTCTGGCTTGAGCCGGTTTGAGCCGGTCTGTTACTGTTTGAGCCGGTCTGTTCCTGTTTGAGTCCAGTTTGAGCCATTCAAAACCGGTGTGAGCCGGTCTAATCCGGTTTGAGTCAGGTTTCAGCCGGTCAAAACCGGTTTGAGCCTGTTTGTTCCTGTTGAGTCCTTTTTGAGCCAGTCAAAACAGGTTTGATCCGGTCTGGTCTGGTTTGAGTCCGGTTTGAGCAGGTCAAAACAGGTTTGAGCTGGTCTGGCCTGGTTTGATTCCGGTTTAAGCAGGTCAAAACCGTTTTGAGCTGATCTGGTTTGGAAAAATACGGTCAAAACCAGTTTGAGTCTGTTTGAGCCGGTCAAAACCGGTTTGAGCCGGGCTGGTCGAGTTTGAGTCCAGTTTGAGCCGGTCAAAATTGGTTTGAGCCGGTCTGGCCTGGTTTGATTTGGTCAAAACCCGTTTGAGTCCGGTTTGAGCTGGTCAAAACCGGTTTGAGCCGGTCTGGCCTGGATTGATCCGGTTTGAGCCGGTCCAGTCATATTTTAGTCCGGTTTGACCCAGTCAAAACCGGTTTCAGCCAGTCTGGTTCGGTTTGAGCCGGTCTGGACCGGTTTGAGCCTGTGAAAACCGATTGAAACAGGTCTGGGCCAGTTTGAGTCCGGTTTCAGCCAGTCAAAACCTGTTTGAGCCTGTCTGGCCTGGTTTGATCTGGTCAAAACCCGTATGAGACCGGTTTGAGCCAGTGAAAACCGGTTTGAGATGTTCTGGTCCCGTTTGAGCCGGTTTGAGCCGTTCTGGTCTGGTGTGAGTCGGTTTGAGCTGGTCTGTTCCTGTTTGAGCTGTCTGTTCCTGTTTGAGTCCGGTTTGAGCCGTTCAAAACCGGTTTGAGCCGGTCTAGTCCGGTTTGAGTCCGGTTTGAGCCAGTCAAAATCGATTGGAGAGTGTCTGGCCTGGTTTGATCTGGTCAAAACCTGTATGAGTACGGTTTGAGCCGGTGAAAACCGGTTTGAGATGTTCTGGTCCGGTTTGAGCCAGTTTGAGCCGGTCTGGTCTGGCTTGAGCCGGTTTGAGCTGGTCTGTTACTGTATGAGCCGGTCTGTTCCTCTTTGAGTCCAGTTTGAGCCATTCAAAACCGGTTTGAGCCGGGCTGGTCGGGTTTGAGTCCAGTTTGAGCCGGTCAAAATCGGTTTGAGCCAGTCTGGCCTGGGTTGATTTGGTCAAAACACGTTTGAGTCCGGTTTGAGCTGGTCAAAACCGGTTTGAGCCGGTCTGGCCTGGATTGATCCGGTTTGAGCCGGTCCGGTCATGTTTTAGTCCGGTTTCAGCTAGTCAAAACCGGTTTCAGCCGGTCTGGTTCGGTTTGAGCCGGTCTGGTCCGGTATGAGCCTGTCAAAACCGATTGAAACCGGTCTGGGCCGGTTTGAGTCCGGTTTCAGCCGGTCAAAACCGGTTTGAGCCGGTCTGGCCTGGTTTGATCTGGTCAAAACCCCTATGAGACCGGTTTGAGCCGTTGAAAACCGGTTTGAAATGTTCTGGTCCGGCTTGAGCCGGTTTGAGCCATTCTGGTCTGGTGTGAGACGGTTTGAGCTGGTCTGATCCTGTTTGAGCCGGTCTGTTCCTGTTTGAGTCCGATTTGAGCCGTTCAAAACCAGTTTGAGCCGGTCTAGTCCGGTTTGAGTCCGGTTTGAGCCAGTCAAAATCGATTGGAGAGGGTCTGGCCTGCTTTGATCTGGTCAAAACCGGTATGAGTACGGTTTGAGGCGGTGAAAGCCGGTTTGAGATGTTCTGGTCAGATTTGAGGCAGTTTGAGCCGGTCTGGTCTGGCTTGAGCCGGTTTGAGCCGGTCTGTTACTGTTTGAGCCGGTCTGTTCCTGTTTGAGTCCAGTTTGAGCCATTCAAAACCGGTGTGAGCCGGTCTAGTCCGGTTTGAGTCAGGTTTCAGCCGGTCAAAACCGGTTTGAGCCTGTTTGTTCCGGTTTGAGTCCTTTTTGAGCCAGTCAAAACAGGTTTGAGCCGGTCTGGTCCGGTTTGAGTGCAGTTTGAGCCGGTCAAAACCGGTTTGAGCCGGTCTGGCCTGGTTTGATTCCGGTTTGAGCAGGTCAAAACCGTTTTGAGCTGATCTGGTCCGGAAAAATATGGTCAAAACCAGTTTGAGTCTGTTTAAGCCGGTCAAAACCGGTTTGAGCCGGGCTGGTCGAGTTTGATTCCAGTTTGAGCCGGTCAAAATTGGTTTGAGCCGGTCTGGCCTGGTTTGATTTGGTCAAAACCCGTTTGAGTCCGGTTTGAGCTGGTCAAAACCGGTTTGAGCCGGTCTGGCCTGGATTGATCCGGTTTGAGTCCGTTTGAGCCGGTCCAGTCATATTTTAGTCCGGTTTGAGCCAGTCAAAACCGGTTTCAGCCGGTCTGGTTCGGTTTGAGCCGGTCTGGACCGGTTTGAGCCTGTGAAAACCGATTGAAACCGGTCTGGGCTGGTTTGAGTCCGGTTTCAGCCAGTCAAAACCGGTTTGAGCCTGTCTGGCCTGGTTTGATATGGTCAAAACCCGTATGAGAGCGGTTTGACCCGGTGAAAACCGGTTTGAGATGTTCTGGTCCGGTTTGAGCCGGTTTGAGCCGTTCTGGTCTGGTGTGAGCCGGTTTGAGCTGGTCTGTTCCTGTTTGAGCCGGTCTGTTCCTGTTTGAGTCCGGTTTGAGCCGTTCAAAACCAGTTTGAGTTGGTCTAGTCCGGTTTGAGTCCGGTTTGAGCCAGTCAAAATCGATTGAGAGGGTCTGGCCTGCTTTGATCTGGTCAAAACCGGTATGAGTACGGTTTGAGGCGGTGAAAGCCGGTTTGAGATGTTCTGGTCAGGTTTGAGGCAGTTTGAGCTGGTCTGGTCTGGCTTGAGCCGGTTTGAGCCGGTCTGTTACTGTTTGAGCCGGTCTGTTCCTGTTTGAGTCCAGTTTGAGCCATTCAAAACCGGTGTGGGCCGGTCTAGTCCGGTTTGAGTCTGGTTTCAGCCGGTCAAAACCGGTTTGAGCCTGTTTGTTCCGGTTTGAGTCCTTTTTGAGCCAGTCAAAACAGGTTTGAGCCAGTCTGGTCCGGTTTGAGTCCGGTTTGAGCCGGTAAAAACCGGTTTGAGCCGGTCTGGCCTGGTTTGATTCCGGTTTGAGCAGGTCAAAACCGTTTTGAGCTGATCTGGTCCGGAAAAAAACGGTCAAAACCAGTTTGAGTTTGTTTGAGCCGGTCAAAACCGGTTTGAGCCGGGCTGGTCGAGTTTGAGTCCAGTTTGAGCCGGTCAAAATTGGTTTGAGCCGGTCTGGCCTGGTTTGATTTGGTCAAAACCCGTTTGAGTCCGGTTTGAGCTGGTCAAAACCGGTTTGAGCCGGTCTGGCCTGGATTGATCCGGTTTGAGCCGGTCCAGTCATATTTTAGTCCGGTTTGAGCCAGTCAAAACCGGTTTCAGCCGGTCTGGTTCGGTTTGAGTCCGTTTGAGCCGGTCTGACCGGTTTGAGCCTGTGAAAACCGATTGAAACCGGTCTGGGCCGGTTTGAGTCCGTTTCAGCCAGTCAAAACCGGTTTGAGCGGTCTGGCCTGGTTTGATCTGGTCAAAACCCGTATGAGACCGGTTTGAGCCGGTGAAAACCAGTTTGAGATGTTCTGGTCCGTTTGAGCCGGTTTGAGCTGTTCTGGTCTGGTGTGAGCCGGTTTGAGCTGGTCTGTTCCTGCTTGAGCCTGTCTGTTCCTGTTTGAGTCCGGTTTGAGCCTGTGAAAACCGATTGAAACCGGTCTGGGCTGGTTTGAGTCCGGTTTCAGCCAGTCAAAACCGGTTTGAGCCTGTCTGGCCTGGTTTGATATGGTCAAAACCCGTATGAGAGCGGTTTGACCCGGTGAAAACCGGTTTGAGATGTTCTGGTCCGGTTTGAGCCGGTTTGAGCCGTTCTGGTCTGGTGTGAGCCGGTTTGAGCTGGTCTGTTCCTGTTTGAGCCGGTCTGTTCCTGTTTGAGTCCGGTTTGAGCCGTTCAAAACCAGTTTGAGTTGGTCTAGTCCGGTTTGAGTCCGGTTTGAGCCTGTCAAATTCGATTGGAGACCGTCTGGCCTGCTTTGATCTGGTCAAAACCGGTATGAGTACGGTTTGAGGCGGTGAAAGCCGGTTTGAGATGTTCTGGTCAGGTTTGAGGCAGTTTGAGCTGGTCTGGTCTGGCTTGAGCCGGTTTGAGCCGGTCTGTTACTGTTTGAGCCGGTCTGTTCCTGTTTGAGTCCAGTTTGAGCCATTCAAAACCGGTGTGGGCCGGTCTAGTCCGGTTTGAGTCTGGTTTCAGCCGGTCAAAACCGGTTTGAGCCTGTTTGTTCCGGTTTGAGTCCTTTTTGAGCCAGTCAAAACAGGTTTGAGCCAGTCTGGTCCGGTTTGAGTCCGGTTTGAGCCGGTAAAAACCGGTTTGAGCCGGTCTGGCCTGGTTTGATTCCGGTTTGAGCAGGTCAAAACCGTTTTGAGCTGATCTGGTCCGGAAAAAAACGGTCAAAACCAGTTTGAGTTTGTTTGAGCCGGTCAAAACCGGTTTGAGCCGGGCTGGTCGAGTTTGAGTCCAGCTTGAGCCGGTCAAAATTGGTTTGAGCCGGTCTGGCCTGGTTTGATTTGGTCAAAACCCGTTTGAGTCCGGTTTGAGCTGGTCAAAACCGGTTTGAGCCGGTCTGGCCTGGATTGATCCGGTTTGAGCCGGTCCAGTCATATTTTAGTCCGGTTTGAGTCCGTTTGAGCCAGTCAAAACCGGTTTCAGCCGGTCTGGTTCGGTTTGAGCCGGTCTGGACCGGTTTGAGCCTGTGAAAACCGATTGAAACCGGTCTGGGCCGGTTTGAGTCCGGTTTCAGCCAGTCAAAACCGGTTTGAGCCGGTCTGGCCTGGTTTGATCTGGTCAAAACCCGTATGAGACCGGTTTGAGCCGGTGAAAACCAGTTTGAGATGTTCTGGTCCGGTTTGAGCCGGTTTGAGCCGTTCTGGTCTGGTGTGAGCCGGTTTGAGCTGGTCTGTTCCTGCTTGAGCCTGTCTGTTCCTGTTTTAGTCCGGTTTGAGCCGTTCAAAACCGGTTTGAGCCGGTCTAGTCCGGTTTGAGTCCGGTTTGAGCCAGTCAAAATCGATTGGAGAGGGTCTGGCCTGGTTTGATCTGGTCAAAACCCGTATGAGACCGGTTTGAGCCGGTGATAACCGATTTGAGATGTTCTGGTCCGGTTTGAGCCAGTTTGAGCCGGTCTGGTCTGGCTTGAGCCGGTTTGAGCCGGTCTGTTACTGTTTGAGCCGGTCTGTTCCTGTTTGAGTCCAGTTTGAGCCATTCAAAACCGGTGTGAGCGGTCTAGTCCGTTTGAGTCCGGTTTCAGCTGGTCAAAACCGGTTTGAGCCTGTTTGTTCGGTTTGAGTCCTTTTGAGCCAGTCGAAACAGGTTTGAGCGGTCTGGTCGGTTTGAGTCGGTTTGAGCCGGTCAAAACCGGTTTGAGCCGGTCTGGCCTGGTTTGAGTCCGGTTTGAGCAGGTCCAAACCGTTTTGAGCTGGTCTGGTCCGGATAAATATGGTCAAAACCGGTTTGAGTCTGTTTGAGCCGGTCAAAACTGGTTTGAGCCGGTCTGGTCGGGTTTGAGTCCAGTTTGAGCCAGTCAAAACCGGTTTGAGAAGGTCTGGCCTGGTTTGTTCTGGTCAAAACCCGTATGAGACCGGTTTGAGCCAGTGAAAACCGGTTTGAGATGTTCTGGTCCAGTTTGAGCCGGTTTGAGCTGTTCTGGTCTGGTGTGAGCCGGTTTGAGCTGGTCTGTTCCTGTTTGAGCCGGTCTGTTCCTGTTTGAGTCCGGTTTGAGCCGTTCAAAACCGGTTTGAGCCGGTCTAGTCGGTTTGAGTCCGGTTTGAGCCAGTCAAAATCGATTGGAGAGGGTCTGGCCTGCTTTGATCTGGTCAAAACCCGTATGAGTACGGTTTGAGCCAGTGAAAGCGGGTTTGAGTTGTTCTGGTCAGGTTTGAGGCAGTTTGAGCCGGTCTGGTCTGGCTTGAGCCGGTTTGAGCCGGTCTGTTACTGTTTGAGCCGGTCTGTTCCTGTTTGAGTCCAGTTTGAGCCATTCAAAACCGGTGTGAGCCGGTCTAGTCGGTTTGAGTCGGTTTCAGCCGGTCAAAACCGGTTTGAGCCTGTTTGTTCCGGTTTGAGTCCTTATTGAGCCAGTCAAAACAGGTTTGAGCCGGTCTGGTCCGGTTTGAGTCCAGTTTGAGCCGGTCAAAACCGGTTTGAACCGGTCTGGCCTGGTTTGAGTCTGGTTTGAGCAGGTCAAAACCGTTTTGAGCTGATCTGGTCTGGAAAAATACGGTCAAAAGCAGTTTGAGTCTGTTTGAGCCGGTCAAAACCGGTTTGAGCCGGTCTGGTCGGGTTTGAGTCCAGTTTGAGCCGGTCAAAATTGGTTTGAGCCGGTCTGGCCTGGATTGATTTGGTCAAAACCCGTTTGAGTCCGGTTTGAGCTGGTCAAAACCGGTTTGAGCCAGTCTGGCCTGGTTTGAGTCCGGTTTGAGCGGTCTAGTCCGGTTTGAGTCAGTTTGAGCCAGTCAAAACCGGTTTCAGCGGTCTGGTTCGGTTTGAGCGGTCTGGTCGGTTTGAGCCTGTCAAAACCGATTGAAACCGGTCTGGGCGGTTTGAGTCGGTTTCAGCCAGTCAAAACCGGTTTGAGCGGTCTGGCCTGGTTTGATCTGGTCAAAACCCTATGAGACCGGTTTGAGCCGGTGAAAACCAGTTTGAGATGTTCTGGTCCGGTTTGAGCCGGTTTGAGCCATTCTGGTCTGGTGTGAGACGGTTTGAGCTGGTCTGTTCCTGTTTGAGCCGGTCTGTTCCTGTTTGAGTCCGGTTTGAGCCGTTCAAAACCGGTTTGAGCCGGTCTAGTCCGGTTTGAGTCCGGTTTGAGCCAGTCAAAATCGATTGGAGAGGGTCTGGCCTGGTTTGATCTGGTCAAAACCCGTATGAGACCGGTTCGAGCCGGTGATAACCGATTTGAGATGTTCTGGTCCGGTTTGAGCCAGTTTGAGCCGGTCTGGTCTGGCTTGAGCCGGTTTGAGCCGGTCTGTTACTGTTTGAGCCGGTCTGTTCCTGTTTGAGTCCAGTTTGAGCCATTCAAAACCGGTGTGAGCCGGTCTAGTCCGGTTTGAGTCCAGTTTCAGCTGGTCAAAACCGGTTTGAGCCTGTTTGTTCCGGTTTGAGTCCTTTTTGAGCCAGTCGAAACAGGTTTGAGCCGGTCTGGTCCGGTTTGAGTCCGGTTTGAGCCGGTCAAAACCGGTTTGAGCCGGTCTGGCCTGGTTTGAGTCCGGTTTGAGCAGGTCCAAACCGTTTTGAGCTGGTCTGGTCCGGATAAATATGGTCAAAACCGGTTTGAGTCTGTTTGAGCCGGTCAAAACCGGTTTGAGCCGGTCTGGTCGGGTTTGAGTCCAGTTTGAGCCAGTCAAAACCTGTTTGAGAAGGTCTGGCCTGGTTTGTTTTGGTCAAAACCCGTATGAGACCGGTTTGAGCCAGTGAAAACCGGTTTGAGATGTTCTGGTCCAGTTTGAGCCGGTTTGAGCTGTTCTGGTCTGGTGTGAGCCGGTTTGAGCTGGTCTGTTCCTGTTTGAGCCGGTCTGTTCCTGTTTGAGTCCGGTTTGAGCCGTTCAAAACCGGTTTGAGCCGGTCTAGTCCAATTTGAGTCCGGTTTGAGCCAGTCAAAATCGATTGGAGAGGGTCTGGCCTGCTTTGATCTGGTCAAAACCCGTATGAGTACGGTTTGAGCCAGTGAAAGCGGGTTTGAGTTGTTCTGGTCAGGTTTGAGGCAGTTTGAGCCGGTCTGGTCTGGCTTGAGCCGGTTTGAGCCGGTCTGTTACTGTTTGAGCCGGTCTGTTCCTGTTTGAGTCCAGTTTGAGCCGTTCAAAACCGGTGTGAGCCGGTCTAGTCCGGTTTGAGTCCGGTTTCAGCCGGTCAAAACCGGTTTGAGCCTGTTTGTTCCGGTTTGAGTCCTTATTGAGCCAGTCAAAACAGGTTTGAGCCGGTCTGGTCCGGTTTGAGTCCAGTTTGAGCCGGTCAAAACCGGTTTGAACCGGTCTGGCCTGGTTTGAGTCTGGTTTGAGCAGGTCAAAACCGTTTTGAGCTGATCTGGTCTGGAAAAATACGGTCAAAAGCAGTTTGAGTCTGTTTGAGCCGGTCAAAACCGGTTTGAGCCGGTCTGGTCGGGTTTGAGTCCAGTTTGAGCCGGTCAAAATTGGTTTGAGCCGGTCTGGCCTGGATTGATTTGGTCAAAACCCGTTTGAGTCCGGTTTGAGCTGGTCAAAACCGGTTTGAGCCGGTCTGGCCTGGATTGATCCGGTTTGAGCCGGTCTAGTCCGGTTTGAGTCAGTTTGAGCCAGTCAAAACCGGTTTCAGCCGGTCTGGTTCGGTTTGAGCCAGTCTTGTCCGGTTTGAGCAGGTCAAAACCGTTTGAGCCGGTTTGAGCCGGTCTGGTCGGTTTGAGTCCGTTTCAGCCAGTCAAAACCGGTTTGAGCGGTCTGGCCTGGTTTGATCTGGTCAAAACCCGTATGAGACCGGTTTGAGCCGGTGAAAACCAGTTTGAGATGTTCTGGTCGGTTTGAGCGGTTTGAGCCATTCTGGTCTGGTGTGAGACGGTTTGAGCTGGTCTGTTCCTGTTTGAGCGGTCTGTTCCTGTTTGAGTCGGTTTGAGCCGTTCAAAACCGGTTTGAGCCGGTCTAGTCCGGTTTGAGTCGGTTTGAGCCAGTCAAAATCGATTGAGAGGGTCTGGCCTGCTTTGATCTGGTCAAAACCCGTATGAGTACGGTTTGAGGTGGTGAAAGCCGGTTTGAGATGTTATGGTCAGGTTTGAGGCAGTTTGAGCCGGTCTGGTCTGGCTTGAGCGGTTTGAGCCGGTCTGTTACTGTTTGAGCCAGTCTGTTCCTGTTTGAGTCCAGTTTGAGCCATTCAAAACCGGTGTGAGCCGGTCTAGTCGGTTTGAGTCCGGTTTCAGCCGGTCAAAACCGGTTTGAGCCTGTTTGTTCGGTTTGAGTCCTTTTGAGCCAGTCAAAACAGGTTTGAGCCGGTCTGGTCGGTTTGAGTCCGGTTTGAGCCGGTCAAAACCGGTTTGAGCCGGTCTGGCCTGGTTTGAGTCCGGTTTGAGCCAGTCAAAACAGGTTTGAGCCGGTCTGGCCTGGATTGATTTGGTCAAAACCCGTTTGAGTCGGTTTGAGCGGTGAAAACCGGTTTGAGCCGGTCTGGTCGGGTTTGAGTCCAGTTTGA
>JAKFHT010000592.1:0-55218 GCA_023783455.1 Erythrocebus patas | reverse complement strand
GGCAAAGGGATATTTGGAAGCCCATAGAGGCTATGGTGAAAAAGGAAATATCTTCCGTTCAAAACTGGAAAGAAGCTTTCTGAGAAACTGCTCTGTGTTCTGTTAATTCATCTCACAGAGTTACATCTTTCCCTTCAAGAAGCCTTTCGCTAAGGCTGTTCTTGTGGAATTGGCAAAGGGATATTTGGAAGCCCATAGAGGGCTATGGTGAAAAAGGAAATATCTTCCGTTCAAAACTGGAAAGAAGCTTTCTGAGAAACTGCTCTGTGTTCTGTTAATTCATCTCACAGAGTTACATCTTTCCCTTCAAGAAGCCTTTCGCTAAGGCTGTTCTTGTGGAATTGGCAAAGGGATATTTGGAAGCCCATAGAGGGCTATGGTGAAAAAGGAAATATCTTCCGTTCAAAACTGGAAAGAAGCTTTCTGAGAAACTGCTCTGTGTTCTGTTAATTCATCTCACAGAGTTACATCTTTCCTTCAAGAAGCCTTTCGCTAAGGCTGTTCTTGTGGAATTGGCAAAGGGATATTTGGAAGCCCATAGAGGGCTATGGTGAAAAAGGAAATATCTTCCGTTCAAAACTGGAAAGAAGCTTTCTGAGAAACTGCTCTGTGTTCTGTTAATTCATCTCACAGAGTTACATCTTTCCCTTCAAGAAGCCTTTCGCTAAGGCTGTTCTTGTGGAATTGGCAAAGGATATTTGGAAGCCCATAGAGGGCTATGGTGAAAAAGGAAATATCTTCCGCTCAAAACTGGAAAGAAGCTTTCTGAGAAACTGCTCTGTGTTCTGTTAATTCATCTCACAGAGTTACATCTTTCCTTCAGGAAGCCATAGAGGCTATGGTGAAAAAAATATCTTCCGTTCAAAACTGGAAAGAAGCTTTCTGAGAAACTGCTCTGTGTTCTGTTAATTCATCTCACAGAGTTACATCTTTCCTTCAAAAGCCTTTCGCTATGCCTGTTCTTATGGAACTGTCAAAGGGATATTTGGAAGCCCATAGAGGGCTATGGTGAAAAAGGAAATATCTTCCATTCAAAACTGGTAAGAAACTTTCTGAGAAACTGCTCTGTGTTCTGTTAATTCATCTCACAGAGTTACATCTTTCCCTTCAAAAAGCCTTTCGCTAAGGCTGTTCTTGTGGAATTGGCAAAGGGATATTTGGAAGCCCATAGAGGGCTGTGGTGAAAAAGGAAATATCTTCCGTTCAAAACTGGAAAGAAGCTTTCTGAGAAACAGCTCTGTGTTCCGTTAGTTCATCTCACAGAGTTACATCTTTCCCTTCAAGAAGCCTTTCGCTAAGGCTGTTCTTGTGGAATTGGCAAAGGGATATTTGGAAGCCCATAGAGGGCTATGGTGAAAAAGGAAATATCTTCCGTTCAAAACTGGAAAGAAGCTTTCTGAGAAACTGCTCTGTGTTCTGTTAGTTCATCTCACAGAGTTACATCTTTCCCTTCAAGAAGCCTTTCGCTAAGGCTGTTCTTGTGGAATTGGCAAAGGGATATTTGGAAGCCCATAGAGGGCTATGGTGAAAAATATCTTCCGTTCAAAACTGGAAAGAAGCTTTCTGAGAAACTGCTCTGTGTTCTCTTAATTCATCTCACAGAGTTACATCTTTCCCTTCAAGAAGCCCTTCGCTAAGGCTGTTCTTGTGGAATTGTCAAAGGGATATTTGGAAGCCCATAGAGGGCTATGGTGAAAAAGGAAATATCTTCCGTTCAAAACTGGAAAGAAGCTTTCTGAGAGACTGGTCTGTGTTCTGTTAATTCATCTCACAGAGTTACATCTTTCCCTTCAAGAAGCCTTTCGCTAAGGCTGTTCTTGTGGAATTGGCAAAGGGATATTTGGAAGCCCATAGAGGGCTATGGTGAAAAAGGAAATATCTTCCGTTCAAAACTGGAAAGAAGCTTTCTGAGAAACTGCTCTGTGTTCTGTTAATTCATCTCACAGAGTTACATCTTTCCCTTCAAGAAGCCTTTCGCTAAGGCTGTTCTTGTGGAATTGGCAAAGGGATATTTGGAAGCCCATAGAGGGCTATGGTGAAAAAGGAAATATCTTCCGTTCAAAACTGGAAAGAAGCTTTCTGAGAAACTGCTCTGTGTTCTGTTAATTCATCTCACAGAGTTACATCTTTCCCTTCAAGAAGCCTTTCGCTGTGCCTGTTCTTATGGAACTGTGAAGGGGATATTTGGAAGCCCATAGTGGGCTATGGTGAAAAAGGAAATATCTTCCATTCAAAACTGGTAAGAAACTTTCTGAGAAACTGCTCTGTGTTCTGTTAATTCATCTCACAGAGTTACATCTTTCCCTTCAAGAAGCCTTTCGCTAAGCTGTTCTTGTGGAATTGGCAAAGGGATATTTGGAAGCCCATAGAGGGCTGTGGTGAAAAAGGAAATATCTTCCGTTCAAAACTGGAAAGAAGCTTTCTGAGAAACAGCTCTGTGTTCTGTTAGTTCATCTCACAGAGTTACATCTTTCCCTTCAAGAAGCCTTTCGCTAAGGCTGTTCTTGTGGAATTGGCAAAGGGATATTTGGAAGCCCATAGAGGGCTATGGTGAAAAAGGAAATATCTTCCGTTCAAAACTGGAAAGAAGCTTTCTGAGAAACTGCTCTGTGTTCTGTTAATTCATCTCACAGAGTTACATCTTTCCCTTCAAGAAGCCCTTCGCTAAGGCTGTTCTTGTGGAATTGGCAAAGGGATATTTGGAAGCCCATAGAGGGCTATGGTGAAAAAGGAAATATCTTCCGTTCAAAACTGGAAAGAAGCTTTCTGAGAGACTGCTCTGTGTTCTGCTAATTCATCTCACAGAGTTACATATTTCCCTTCAAGAAACCTTTCGCTAAGGCTGTTCATGTGGAATTGGAAAAGGGATATTTGGAAGCCCATAGAGGGCTATGGTGAAAAAGGAAATATCTTCCGTTCAAAACTGGAAAGAAGCTTTCTGAGAAACTGCTCTGTGTTCTGTTAATTCATCTCACAGAGATACATCTTTCCCTTCAAGAAGCCTTTCGCTAAGGCTGTTCTTGTGGAATTGGCAAAGGGATATTTGGAAGCCCATAGAGGGCTATGGTGAAAAAGGAAATATCTTCCGTTCAAAACTGGAAAGAAGCTTTCTGAGAAACTGCTCTATGTTCTGTTAATTCATCTCACAGAGTTACATCTTTCCCTTCAAGAAGCCTTTCGCTAAGGCTGTTCTTGTGGAATTGGCAAAGGGATATTTGGAAGCCCATAGAGGGCTATGGTGAAAAGGAAATATCTTCCGTTCAAAACTGGAAAGAAGCTTTCTGAGAAACTGCTCTGTGTTCTGTTAATTCATCTCACAGAGTTACATCTTTCCTTCAAGAAGCCATTCGCTAAGGCTGTTCTTGTGGAATTGGCAAAGGGATATTTGGAAGCCCATAGAGGGCTATGGTGAAAAGGAAATATCTTCCGTTGAAAACTGGAAAGAAGCTTTCTGAGAAACTGCTCTATGTTCTGTTAATTCATCTCACAGAGTTACATCTTTCCCTTCAAGTAGCCTTTCGCTAAGGCTGTTTTTGTGGAATTGGCAAAGGATATTTGGAAGCCCATAGAGGCCTATGGTGAAAAGGAAATATCTTCCGCTCAAAACTGGAAAGAAGCTTGAGAAACTGCTCTGTGTTCTGTTAATTCATCTCACAGAGTTACATCTTTCCCTTCAAGAAGCCTTCGCTAAGGCTGTTCTTGTGGAATTGGCAAAGGATATTTGGAAGCCCATAGAGGGCTATGGTGAAAAGGAAATATCTTCCGTTCAAAACTGGAAAGAAGCTTTCTGAGAAACTGCTCTGTGTTCTGTTAATTCATCTCACAGAGTTACATCTTTCCTTCAAGAAGCCTTCGCTAAGGTTGTTCATGTGGAATTGGAAGGGATATTTGGAAGCCCATAGAGGGCTATGGTGAAAAGGAAATATCTTCCGTTCAAAACTGGAAAGAAGCTTTCTGAGAAACTGCTCTGTGTTCTGTTAATTCATCTCACAGAGTTACATCTTTCCCTTCAAGAAGCCTTTCGCTAAGGCTGTTCTTGTGGAATTGGCAAAGGATATTTGGAAGCCCATAGAGGGCTATGGTGAAAAGGAAATATCTTCCGCTCAAAACTGGAAAGAAGCTTGAGAAACTGCTCTGTGTTCTGTTAATTCATCTCACAGAGTTACATCTTTCCTTCAAGAAGCCTTTCGCTAAGGCTGTTCTTGTGGAATTGGAAAAGGATATTTGGAAGCCCATAGAGGGCTATGGTGGTTAATTCATCTCACAGGTTACATCTTTCCCTTCAAGAAGCCATTCGCTAAGGCTGTTCTTGTGGAATTGGAAGGGATATTTGGAAGTCCATAGAGGCTATGGTGAAAAATATCTTCCGTTCAAAACTGGAAAGAAGCTTTCTGAGAAACTGCTCTGTGTTCTGTTAATTCATCTCACAGAGTTACATCTTTCCCTTCAAGAAGCCTTTCGCTATGGCTGTTCCTGTGGAACTGGCAAAGGGATATTTGGAAGCCCATAGAGGGCTATGGTGAAAAAGGAAATATCTTCCGTTCAAAACTGGAAAGAAGCTTTCTGAGAAACTGCTCTGTGTTCTGTTAATTCATCTCACAGAGTTACATCTTTCCCTTCAAGAAGCCCTTTGCTAAGGCTGTTCTTGTGGAATTGGCAAAGGGATATTTGGAAGCCCATAGAGGGCTATGGTGAAAAAGGAAATATCTTCCGTTCAAAACTGGAAAGAAGCTTTCTGAGAGACTGCTCTGTGTTCTGTTAATTCATCTCACAGAGTTACATCTTTCCTTCAAGAAGCCTTCGCTAAGGCTGTTCTTGTGGAATTGGCAAAGGGATATTTGGAAGCCCATAGAGGGCTATGGTGAAAAAGGAAATATCTTCCGTTCAAAACTGGAAAGAAGCTTTCTGAGAAACTGCTCTGTGTTCTCTTAATTCATCTCACAGAGTTACATCTTTCCCTTCAAGAAGCCTTTCGCTAAGGCTGTTCTTGTGGAATTGGCAAAGGGATATTTGGAAGCCCATAGAAGGCTATGGTGAAAAGGAAATATCTTCCGTTCAAAACTGGAAAGAAGCTTTCTGAGAAACTGCTCTGTGTTCTGTTAATTCATCTCACAGAGTTACATCTTTCCCTTCAAGAAGCCTTTCGCTATGCCTGTTCTTATGGAACTGTCAAAGGGATATTTGGAAGCCCATAGAGGGCTATGGTGAAAAGGAAATATCTTCCGTTCAAAACTGGAAAGAAGCTTTCTGAGAAACTGCTCTGTGTTCTGTTAATTCATCTCACAGAGTTACATCTTTCCCTTCAAGAAGCCTTTCGCTAAGGCTGTTCTTGTGGAATTGGCAAAGGGATATTTGGAAGCCCATAGAGGGCTATGGTGAAAAGGAAATATCTTCCGTTCAAAACTGGAAAGAAGCTTTCTGAGAAACTGCTCTGTGTTCTGTTAATTCATCTCACAGAGTTACATCTTTCCTTCAAGAAGCCTTTCGCTAAGGCTGTTCTTGTGGAATTGGCAAAGGGATATTTGGAAGCCCATAGAGGGCTATGGTGAAAAGGAAATATCTTCCGTTCAAAACTGGAAAGAAGCTTTCTGAGAAACTGCTCTGTGTTCTGTTAATTCATCTCACAGAGTTACATCTTTCCTTCAAGAAGCCTTTCGCTAAGGCTGTTCTTGTGGAATTGGCAAAGGATATTTGGAAGTCCATAGAGGGCTATGGTGAAAAGGAAATATCTTCCGTTCAAAACTGGAAAGAAGCTTTCTGAGAAACTGCTCTGTGTTCTGTTAATTCATCTCACAGAGTTACATCTTTCCTTCAAGAAGCCATTCGCTAAGGCTGTTCTTGTGGAATTGGCAAAGGATATTTGGAAGCCCATAGAGGGCTATGGTGAAAAGGAAATATCTTCCGTTCAAAACTGGAAAGAAGCTTTCTGAGAAACTGCTCTGTGTTCTGTTAATTCATCTCACAGAGTTACATCTTTCCTTCAAGAAGCCTTTCGCTAAGGTTCTTATGGAATTGGCAAAGGGATATTTGGAAGCCCATAGAGGGCTATGGTGAAAAGGAAATATCTTCCGTTCAACACTGGAAAGAAGCTTTCTGAGAAACTGCTCTGTGTTCTGTTAATTCATCTCACAGAGTTACATCTTTCCTTCAAGAAGCCTTTCGCTAAGGCTGTTCTTGTGGAATTGGCAAAGGGATATTTGGAAGCCCATAGAGGGCTATGGTGAAAAAGGAAATATCTTCCGTTCAAAACTGGAAAGAAGCTTGAGAAACTGCTCTGTGTTCTGTTAATTCATCTCACAGAGTTACATCTTTCCCTTCAAGAAGCCTTTCGCTAAGGCTGTTCTTGTGGAATTGGCAAAGGATATTTGGAAGCCCATAGAGGGCTATGGTGAAAAGGAAATATCTTCCGCTCAAAACTGGAAAGAAGCTTTCTGAGAAACTGCTCTGTGTTCTGTTAATTCATCTCACAGAGTTACATCTTTCCTTCAAGAAGCCTTCGCTAAGGCTGTTCTTGTGGAATTGGCAAAGGATATTTGGAAGCCCATAGAGGGCTATGGTGAAAAGGAAATATCTTCCGCTCAAAACTGGAAAGAAGCTTGAGAAACTGCTCTGTGTTCTGTTAATTCATCTCACAGAGTTACATCTTTCCTTCAAGAAGCCTTTCGCTAAGGCTGTTCTTGTGGAATTGGCAAAGGGATATTTGGAAGCCCATAGAGGGCTATGGTGAAAAGGAAATATCTTCCGCTCAAAACTGGAAAGAAGCTTGAGAAACTGCTCTGTGTTCTGTTAATTCATCTCACAGAGTTACATCTTTCCTTCAAGAAGCCTTTCGCTAAGGCTGTTCTTGTGAATTGGCAAAGGATATTTGGAAGCCCATAGAGGGCTATGGTGAAAAGGAAATATCTTCCGCTCAAAACTGGAAAGAAGCTTTCTGAGAAACTGCTCTGTGTTCTGTTAATTCATCTCACAGAGTTACATCTTCCCTTCAAGAAGCCTTTCGCTAAGGCTGTTCTTGTGGAATTGGCAAAGGGATATTTGGAAGCCCATAGAGGGCTATGGTGAAAAGGAAATATCTTCTCAAAACTGGAAAGAAGCTTGAGAAACTGCTCTGTGTTCTGTTAATTCATCTCACAGAGTTACATCTTTCCTTCAAGAAGCCTTCGCTAAGGCTGTTCTTGTGGAATTGGCAAAGGGATATTTGGAAGCCCATAGAGGGCTATGGTGAAAAGGAAATATCTTCCGTTCAAAACTGGAAAGAAGCTTTCTGAGAAACTGCTCTGTGTTCTGTTAATTCATCTCACAGAGTTACATCTTTCCTTCAAGAAGCCTTTCGCTAAGGCTGTTCTTGTGGAACTTGGCAAAGGATATTTGGAAGCCCATAGAGGGCTATGGTGAAAAAGGAAATATCTTCCGTTCAAAACTGGAAAGAAGCTTTCTGAGAAACTGCTCTGTGTTCTGTTAATTCATCTCACAGAGTTACATCTTCCTTCAAGAAGCCTTTCGCTAAGGCTGTTCTTGTGGAATTGGCAAAGGATATTTGGAAGCCCATAGAGGGCTATGGTGAAAAAGGAAATATCTTCCGTTCAAAACTGGAAAGAAGCTTTCTGAGAAACTGCTCTGTGTTCTGTTAATTCATCTCACAGAGTTACATCTTTCCCTTCAAGAAGCCTTCGCTAAGGCTGTTCTTGTGGAATTGGCAAAGGATATTTGGAAGCCCATAGAGGGCTATGGTGAAAAGGAAATATCTTCCGCTCAAAACTGGAAAGAAGCTTTCTGAGAGACTGCTCTGTGTTCTGTTAATTCATCTCACAGAGTTACATCTTTCCCTTCAAGAAGCCTTTCGCTAAGGCTGTTCTTGTGAATTGGCAAAGGATATTTGGAAGCCCATAGAGGGCTATGGTGAAAAGGAAATATCTTCCGCTTCAAAACTGGAAAGAAGCTTTCTGAGAAACTGCTCTGTGTTCTGTTAATTCATCTCACAGAGTTACATCTTTCCTTCAAGAAGCCTTTCGCTAAGGCTGTTCTTGTGGAATTGGCAAAGGATATTTGGAAGCCCATAGAGGGCTATGGTGAAAAGGAAATATCTTCCGCTCAAAACTGGAAAGAAGCTTGAGAAACTGCTCTGTGTTCTGTTAATTCATCTCACAGAGTTACATCTTTCCTTCAAGAAGCCTTCGCTAAGGCTGTTCTTGTGGAACTGGCAAAGGATATTTGGAAGCCCATAGAGGGCTATGGTGAAAAAGGAAATATCTTCCATTCAAAACTGGAAAGAAGCTTTCTGAGAAACTGCTCTGTGTTCTGTTAATTCATCTCACAGAGTTACATCTTTCCTTCAAGAAGCCTTTCGCTAAGGCTGTTCTTGTGGAATTGGCAAAGGATATTTGGAAGCCCATAGAGGGCTATGGTGAAAAGGAAATATCTTCCGCTCAAAACTGGAAAGAAGCTTGAGAAACTGCTCTGTGTTCTGTTAATTCATCTCACAGAGTTACATCTTTCCTTCAAGAAGCCTTTCGCTAAGGCTGTTCTTGTGAATTGGCAAAGGGATATTTGGAAGCCCATAGAGGGCTATGGTGAAAAGGAAATATCTTCCGCTCAAAACTGGAAAGAAGCTTTCTGAGAAACTGCTCTGTGTTCTGTTAATTCATCTCACAGAGTTACATCTTTCCTTCTTCAAGAAGCCTTCGCTAAGGCTGTTCTTGTGGAATTGGCAAAGGATATTTGGAAGCCCATAGAGGGCTATGGTGAAAAAGGAAATATCTTCCGCTCAAAACTGAAAGAAGCTTGAGAAACTGCTCTGTGTTCTGTTAATTCATCTCACAGAGTTACATCTTTCCTTCAAGAAGCCTTCGCTAAGGCTGTTCTTGTGGAATTGTCAAAGGATATTTGGAAGCCCATAGAGGGCTATGGTGAAAAGGAAATATCTTCCGCTCAAAACTGGAAAGAAGCTTTCTGAGAAACTGCTCTGTGTTCTGTTAATTCATCTCACAGAGTTACATCTTTCCTTCAAGAAGCCTTTCGCTAAGGCTGTTCTTGTGGAATTGGCAAAGGATATTTGGAAGCCCATAGAGGGCTATGGTGAAAAGGAAATATCTTCCTCAAAACTGAAAGAAGCTTTCTGAGAAACTGCTCTGTGTTCTGTTAATTCATCTCACAGAGTTACATCTTTCCTTCAAGAAGCTTCGCTAAGGCTGTTCTTGTGGAATTGGCAAAGGATATTTGGAAGCCCATAGAGGGCTATGGTGAAAAGGAAATATCTTCCGCTCAAAACTGGAAAGAAGCTTGAGAAACTGCTCTGTGTTCTGTTAATTCATCTCACAGAGTTACATCTTTCCCTTCAAGAAGCCTTTCACAAGCCTGTTCTTATGGAATTGGCAAAGGATATTTGGAAGCCCATAGTGGCTATGGTGAAAAAGGAAATATCTTCCATTCAAAACTGGAAAGAAACTTGAGAAACTGCTCTGTGTTCTGTTAATTCATCTCACAGAGTTACATCTTTCCTTCAAGAAGCCTTTCGCTAAGGCTGTTCTTGTGGAATTGGCAAGGATATTTGGAAGCCCATAGAGGGATGGTGAAAAAGGAAATATCTTCCGCTCAAAACTGGAAAGAAGCTTTCTGAGAAACTGCTCTGTGTTCTGTTAATTCATCTCACAGAGTTACATCTTTCCCTTCAAGAAGCCTTCGCTAAGGCTGTTCTTGTGGAATTGGCAAAGGATATTTGGAAGCCCATAGAGGGCTATGGTGAAAAGGAAATATCTTCCGCTCAAAACTGAAAGAAGCTTGAGAAACTGCTCTGTGTTCTGTTAATTCATCTCACAGAGTTACATCTTCCCTTCAAGAAGCCTTTCGCTAAGGCTGTTCTTGTGGAATTGGAAAAGGATATTTGGAAGCCCATAGAGGGCTATGGTGAAAAGGAAATATCTTCCGCTCAAAACTGGAAAGAAGCTTGAGAAACTGCTCTGTGTTCTGTTAATTCATCTCACAGAGTTACATCTTTCCTTCAAGAAGCTCGCTAAGGCTGTTCTTGTGGAATTGGCAAGGATATTTGGAAGCCCATAGAGGGCTATGGTGAAAAAGGAAATATCTTCCGCTCAAAACTGAAAGAAGCTTTCTGAGAAACTGCTCTGTGTTCTGTTAATTCATCTCACAGAGTTACATCTTTCCTTCAAGAAGCCTTTCGCTAAGGCTGTTCTTGTGGAATTGGCAAAGGATATTTGGAAGCCCATAGAGGGCTATGGTGAAAAGGAAATATCTTCCGCTCAAAACTGGAAAGAAGCTTTCTGAGAAACTGCTCTGTGTTCTGTTAATCCATTCTCACAGAGTTACATCTTTCCCTTCAAGAAGCCTTTCGCTAAGGCTGTTCTTGTGGAATTGGCAAAGGGATATTTGGAAGCCCATAGAGGGCTATGGTGAAAAGGAAATATCTTCCGCTCAAAACTGGAAAGAAGCTTGAGAAACTGCTCTGTGTTCTGTTAATTCATCTCACAGAGTTACATCTTTCCTTCAAGAAGCCTTCGCTAAGGCTGTTCTTGTGGAATTGGCAAAGGATATTTGGAAGCCCATAGAGGGCTATGGTGAAAAAGGAAATATCTTCCGCTCAAAACTGGAAAGAAGCTTGAGAAACTGCTCTGTGTTCTGTTAATTCATCTCACAGAGTTACATCTTTCCCTTCAAGAAGCCTTTCGCTAAGGCTGTTCTTGTGGAATTGGCAAAGGGATATTTGGAAGCCCATAGAGGGCTATGGTGAAAAGGAAATATCTTCCGCTCAAAACTGGAAAGAAGCTTGAGAAACTGCTCTGTGTTCTGTTAATTCATCTCACAGAGTTACATCTTTCCCTTCAAAAGCCTTCGCTAAGGCTGTTCTTGTGGAATTGGCAAAGGATATTTGGAAGCCCAGAGAGGCTGTGGTGAAAAAGGAAATATCTTCCGCTCAAAACTGGAAAGAAGCTTGAGAAACTGCTCTGTGTTCTGTTAATTCATCTCACAGAGTTACATCTTTCCCTTCAAGAAGCCTTTCGCTAAGGCTGTTCTGTGGAATTGGCAAAGGATATTTGGAAGCCCATAGAGGGCTATGGTGAAAAAGGAAATATCTTCCGCTCAAAACTGGAAAGAAGCTTGAGAAACTGCTCTGTGTTCTGTTAATTCATCTCACAGAGTTACATCTTTCCCTTCAAGAAGCCTTTCGCTAAGGCTGTTCTTGTGGAATTGGCAAAGGATATTTGGAAGCCCATAGAGGGCTATGGTGAAAAGGAAATATCTTCCGCTCAAAACTGGAAAGAAGCTTGAGAAACTGCTCTGTGTTCTGTTAATTCATCTCACAGAGTTACATCTTTCCCTTCAAGAAGCCTTTCGCTAAGGCTGTTCTTGTGGAATTGGAAAAGGATATTTGGAAGCCCATAGAGGGCTATGGTGAAAAGGAAATATCTTCCGCTCAAAACTGGAAAGAAGCTTTCTGAGAAACTGCTCTGTGTTCTGTTAATTCATCTCACAGAGTTACATCTTTCCTTCAAGAAGCCTTCGCTAAGGCTGTTCTTGTGGAATTGGCAAAGGATATTTGGAAGCCCATAGAGGGCTATGGTGAAAAGGAAATATCTTCCGCTCAAAACTGGAAAGAAGCTTTCTGAGAAACTGCTCTGTGTTCTGTTAATTCATCTCACAGAGTTACATCTTTCCTTCAAGAAGCCTTTCGCTATGGCTGTTCTTGTGGAACTTGGCAAAGGGATATTTGGAAGCCCATAGAGGGCTATGGTGAAAAAGGAAATATCTTCCATTCAAAACTGGAAAGAAGCTTTCTGAGAAACTGCTCTGTGTTCTGTTAATTCATCTCACAGAGTTACATCTTTCCTTCAAGAAGCCTTTCGCTAAGGCTGTTCTTGTGGAATTGGCAAAGGGATATTTGGAAGCCCATAGAGGGCTATGGTGAAAAGGAAATATCTTCCGCTCAAAACTGGAAAGAAGCTTTCTGAGAAACTGCTCTGTGTTCTGTTAATTCATCTCACAGAGTTACATCTTTCCTTCAAGAAGCCTTTCGCTAAGGATGTTCTTGTGGAATTGGCAAAGGATATTTGGAAGCCCATAGAGGGCTATGGTGAAAAGGAAATATCTTCCGCTCAAAACTGGAAAGAAGCTTGAGAAACTGCTCTGTGTTCTGTTAATTCATCTCACAGAGTTACATCTTTCCTTCAAGAAGCCTTTCGCTAAGGCTGTTCTTGTGGAATTGGCAAAGGATATTTGGAAGCCCATAGAGGGCTATGGTGAAAAGGAAATATCTTCCGCTCAAAACTGGAAAGAAGCTTTCTGAGAAACTGCTCTGTGTTCTGTTAATTCATCTCACAGAGTTACATCTTTCCTTCAAGAAGCCTTTCGCTAAGGCTGTTCTTGTGGAATTGGCAAAGGATATTTGGAAGCCCATAGAGGGCTATGGTGAAAAAGGAAATATCTTCCGCTCAAAACTGGAAAGAAGCTTGAGAAACTGCTCTGTGTTCTGTTAATTCATCTCACAGAGTTACATCTTTCCTTCAAGAAGCCTTCGCTAAGGCTGTTCTTGTGGAATTGGCAAAGGATATTTGGAAGCCCATAGAGGGCTATGGTGAAAAGGAAATATCTTCCGCTCAAAACTGGAAAGAAGCTTGAGAAACTGCTCTGTGTTCTGTTAATTCATCTCACAGAGTTACATCTTTCCTTCAAGAAGCCTTCGCTAAGGCTGTTCTTGTGGAATTGGCAAAGGGATATTTGGAAGCCCATAGAGGGCTATGGTGAAAAAGGAAATATCTTCCGCTCAAAACTGGAAAGAAGCTTGAGAAACTGCTCTGTGTTCTGTTAATTCATCTCACAGAGTTACATCTTTCCTTCAAGAGTTTTCGCTAAGGCTGTTCTTGTGGAATTGGCAAAGGATATTTGGAAGCCCATAGAGGGCTATGGTGAAAAGGAAATATCTTCCGCTCAAAACTGGAAAGAAGCTTGAGAAACTGCTCTGTGTTCTGTTAATTCATCTCACAGAGTTACATCTTTCCTTCAAGAAGCCTTTCGCTAAGGCTGTTCTTGTGGAATTGGCAAAGGATATTTGGAAGCCCATAGAGGGCTATGGTGAAAAGGAAATATCTTCCGCTCAAAACTGGAAAGAAGCTTTCTGAGAAACTGCTCTGTGTTCTGTTAATTCATCTCACAGAGTTACATCTTTCCTTCAAGAAGCCTTTCGCTAAGGCTGTTCTTGTGGAATTGGCAAGGATATTTGGAAGCCCATAGAGGGCTATGGTGAAAAAGGAAATATCTTCCATTCAAAACTGGAAAGAAGCTTTCTGAGAAACTGCTCTGTGTTCTGTTAATTCATCTCACAGAGTTACATCTTTCCTTCAAGAAGCCTTTCGCTAAGGCTGTTCTTGTGGAATTGGCAAGGATATTTGGAAGCCCATAGAGGGCTATGTGGTGAAAAAGGAAATATCTTCCGCTCAAAACTGGAAAGAAGCTTGAGAAACTGCTCTGTGTTCTGTTAATTCATCTCACAGAGTTACATCTTTCCTTCAAGAAGCCTTTCGCTAAGGCTGTTCTTGTGGAATTGAAAGGATATTTGGAAGCCCATAGAGGGCTATGGTGAAAAAGGAAATATCTTCCGCTCAAAACTGGAAAGAAGCTTTCTGAGAAACTGCTCTGTGTTCTGTTAATTCATCTCACAGAGTTACATCTTTCCCTTCAAGAAGCCTTTCGCTAAGGCTGTTCTTGTGGAATTGGCAAAGGATATTTGGAAGCCCATAGAGGGCTATGGTGAAAAAGGAAATATCTTCCGCTCAAAACTGGAAAGAAGCTTGAGAAACTGCTCTGTGTTCTGTTAATTCATCTCACAGAGTTACATCTTTCCTTCAAGAAGCCTTTCGCTAAGGCTGTTCTTGTGGAATTGGCAAAGGGATATTTGGAAGCCCATAGAGGGCTATGGTGAAAAAGGAAATATCTTCCGCTCAAAACTGGAAAGAAGCTTGAGAAACTGCTCTGTGTTCTGTTAATTCATCTCACAGAGTTACATCTTTCCTTCAAGAAGCCTTTCGCTAAGGCTGTTCTTGTGGAATTGGCAAAGGATATTTGGAAGCCCATAGAGGGCTATGGTGAAAAAGGAAATATCTTCCGCTCAAAACTGGAAAGAAGCTTGAGAAACTGCTCTGTGTTCTGTTAATTCATCTCACAGAGTTACATCTTTCCCTTCAAGAAGCCTTTCGCTAAGGCTGTTCTTGTGAATTGGCAAAGGATATTTGGAAGCCCATAGAGGGCTATGGTGAAAAGGAAATATCTTCCGCTCAAAACTGGAAAGAAGCTTTCTGAGAAACTGCTCTGTGTTCTGTTAATTCATCTCACAGAGTTACATCTTTCCTTCAAGAAGCCTTCGCTAAGGCTGTTCTTGTGGAATTGGCAAAGGATATTTGGAAGCCCATAGAGGGCTATGGTGAAAAGGAAATATCTTCCGCTCAAAACTGGAAAGAAGCTTGAGAAACTGCTCTGTGTTCTGTTCATCTCACAGAGTTACATCTTTCCCTTCAAGAAGCCTTTCGCTAAGGCTGTTCTTGTGGAATTGGCAAAGGATATTTGGAAGCCCATAGAGGGCTATGGTGAAAAAGGAAATATCTTCCGCTCAAAACTGGAAAGAAGCTTGAGAAACTGCTCTGTGTTCTGTTAATTCATCTCACAGAGTTACATCTTTCCCTTCAAGAAGCCTTTCGCTAAGGCTGTTCTTGTGGAATTGGCAAAGGATATTTGGAAGCCCATAGAGGGCTATGGTGAAAAGGAAATATCTTCCGCTCAAAACTGGAAAGAAGCTTTCTGAGAAACTGCTCTGTGTTCTGTTAATTCATCTCACAGAGTTACATCTTTCCCTTCAAGAAGCCTTTCGCTAAGCCTGTTCTTGTGGAATTGGCAAAGGATATTTGGAAGCCCATAGAGGGCTATGGTGAAAAGGAAATATCTTCCGCTCAAAACTGGAAAGAAGCTTGAGAAACTGCTCTGTGTTCTGTTAATTCATCTCACAGAGTTACATCTTTCCCTTCAAGAAGCCTTCGCTAAGGCTGTTCATGTGAATTGGCAAAGGATATTTGGAAGCCCATAGAGGGCTATGGTGAAAAGGAAATATCTTCCGCTCAAAACTGGAAAGAAGCTTGAGAAACTGCTCTGTGTTCTGTTAATTCATCTCACAGAGTTACATCTTTCCCTTCAAGAAGCTTTCGCTAAGGCTGTTCTTGTGGAATTGGCAAAGGATATTTGGAAGCCCATAGAGGGCTATGGTGAAAAGGAAATATCTTCCGCTCAAAACTGGAAAGAAGCTTGAGAAACTGCTCTGTGTTCTGTTAATTCATCTCACAGAGTTACATCTTTCCTTCAAGAAGCCTTCGCTAAGGCTGTTCTTGTGGAATTGGCAAAGGATATTTGGAAGCCCATAGAGGGCTATGGTGAAAAGGAAATATCTTCCGTTCAAAACTGGAAAGAAGCTTTCTGAGAAACTGCTCTGTGTTCTGTTAATTCATCTCACAGAGTTACATCTTTCCTTCAAGAAGCCTTTCGCTAAGGCTGTTCTTGTGGAATTGGCAAAGGGATATTTGGAAGCCCATAGAGGGCTATGGTGAAAAGGAAATATCTTCCGCTTCAAAACTGGAAAGAAGCTTTCTGAGAAACTGCTCTGTGTTCTGTTAATTCATCTCACAGAGTTACATCTTTCCTTCAAGAAGCCTTTCGCTAAGGCTGTTCTTGTGGAATTGGCAAAGGATATTTGGAAGCCCATAGAGGGCTATGGTGAAAAAGGAAATATCTTCCGCTCAAAACTGGAAAGAAGCTTTCTGAGAAACTGCTCTGTGTTCTGTTAATTCATCTCACAGAGTTACATCTTTCCTTCAAGAAGCCTTTCGCTAAGGCTGTTCTTGTGGAATTGGCAAAGGATATTTGGAAGCCCATAGAGGGCTATGGTGAAAAGGAAATATCTTCCGCTCAAAACTGGAAAGAAGCTTTCTGAGAAACTGCTCTGTGTTCTGTTAATTCATCTCACAGAGTTACATCTTTCCTTCAAGAAGCCTTCGCTAAGGCTGTTCTTGTGGAATTGGCAAAGGATATTTGGAAGCCCATAGAGGGCTATGGTGAAAAGGAAATATCTTCCGCTCAAAACTGGAAAGAAGCTTGAGAAACTGGTCTGTGTTCTGTTAATTCATCTCACAGAGTTACATCTTTCCCTTCAAGAAGCCTTCGCTAAGGCTGTTCTTGTGGAATTGGCAAAGGATATTTGGAAGCCCATAGAGGGCTATGGTGAAAAGGAAATATCTTCCGCTCAAAACTGGAAAGAAGCTTGAGAAACTGCTCTGTGTTCTGTTAATTCATCTCACAGAGTTACATCTTTCCTTCAAGAAGTTTTCGCTAAGGCTGTTCTTGTGGAATTGGCAAAGGATATTTGGAAGCCCATAGAGGGCTATGGTGAAAAAGGAAATATCTTCCGCTCAAAACTGGAAAGAAGCTTGAGAAACTGCTCTGTGTTCTGTTAATTCATCTCACAGAGTTACATCTTTCCTTCAAGAAGCCTTTCGCTAAGGCTGTTCTTATGGAATTGGCAAAGGATATTTGGAAGCCCATAGAGGGCTATGGTGAAAAAGGAAATATCTTCCGCTCAAAACTGGAAAGAAGCTTGAGAAACTGCTCTGTGTTCTGTTAATTCATCTCACAGAGTTACATCTTTCCCTTCAAGAAGCCTTTCGCTAAGGCTGTTCTTGTGGAATTGGCAAAGGATATTTGGAAGCCCATAGAGGGCTATGGTGAAAAGGAAATATCTTCCGCTCAAAACTGGAAAGAAGCTTGAGAAACTGCTCTGTGTTCTGTTAATTCATCTCACAGAGTTACATCTTTCCTTCAAGAAGCCTTTCGCTAAGGCTGTTCTTGTGGAATTGGCAAAGGATATTTGGAAGCCCATAGAGGGCTATGGTGAAAAAGGAAATATCTTCCGCTCAAAACTGGAAAGAAGCTTGAGAAACTGCTCTGTGTTCTGTTAATTCATCTCACAGAGTTACATCTTTCCCTTCAAGAAGCCTTCGCTAAGGCTGTTCTTGTGGAATTGGCAAAGGATATTTGGAAGCCCATAGAGGGCTATGGTGAAAAGGAAATATCTTCCGCTCAAAACTGGAAAGAAGCTTGAGAAACTGCTCTGTGTTCTGTTAATTCATCTCACAGAGTTACATCTTTCCTTCAAGAAGCCTTCGCTAAGGCTGTTCTTGTGGAATTGGCAAAGGATATTTGGAAGCCCATAGAGGGCTATGGTGAAAAGGAAATATCTTCCGCTCAAAACTGGAAAGAAGCTTGAGAAACTGCTCTGTGTTCTGTTAATTCATCTCACAGAGTTACATCTTTCCTTCAAGAAGCCTTTCGCTAAGGCTGTTCTTGTGGAATTGGCAAAGGATATTTGGAAGCCCATAGAGGGCTATGGTGAAAAGGAAATATCTTCCGCTCAAAACTGGAAAGAAGCTTGAGAAACTGCTCTGTGTTCTGTTAATTCATCTCACAGAGTTACATCTTTCCTTCAAGAAGCCTTCGCTAAGGCTGTTCTTGTGGAATTGGCAAAGGGATATTTGGAAGCCCATAGAGGGCTATGGTGAAAAGGAAATATCTTCCGCTCAAAACTGGAAAGAAGCTTGAGAAACTGCTCTGTGTTCTGTTAATTCATCTCACAGAGTTACATCTTTCCCTTCAAGAAGCCTTTCGCTAAGGCTGTTCTTGTGGAATTGGCAAAGGATATTTGAAGCCCATAGAGGGCTATGGTGAAAAAGGAAATATCTTCCGCTCAAAACTGGAAAGAAGCTTGAGAAACTGCTCTGTGTTCTGTTAATTCATCTCACAGAGTTACATCTTTCCTTCAAGAAGCCTTCGCTAAGGCTGTTCTTGTGGAATTGGCAAAGGATATTTGGAAGCCCATAGAGGGCTATGGTGAAAAGGAAATATCTTCCGCTCAAAACTGGAAAGAAGCTTGAGAAACTGCTCTGTGTTCTGTTAATTCATCTCACAGAGTTACATCTTTCCCTTCAAGAAGCCTTTCGCTAAGGCTGTTCTTGTGGAATTGGCAAAGGGATATTTGGAAGCCCATAGAGGGCTATGGTGAAAAGGAAATATCTTCCGCTCAAAACTGGAAAGAAGCTTGAGAAACTGCTCTGTGTTCTGTTAATTCATCTCACAGAGTTACATCTTTCCTTCAAGAAGCCTTCGCTAAGGCTGTTCTTGTGGAATTGGCAAAGGATATTTGGAAGCCCATAGAGGGCTATGGTGAAAAGGAAATATCTTCCGCTCAAAACTGGAAAGAAGCTTTCTGAGAAACTGCTCTGTGTTCTGTTAATTCATCTCACAGAGTTACATCTTTCCCTTCAAGAAGCCTTTCGCTAAGGCTGTTCTTGTGGAATTGGCAAAGGATATTTGGAAGCCCATAGAGGGCTATGGTGAAAAAGGAAATATCTTCCGCTCAAAACTGGAAAGAAGCTTGAGAAACTGCTCTGTGTTCTGTTAATTCATCTCACAGAGTTACATCTTTCCCTTCAAGAAGCCTTCGCTAAGGCTGTTCTTGTGGAATTGGCAAAGGATATTTGGAAGCCCATAGAGGGCTATGGTGAAAAGGAAATATCTTCCGCTCAAAACTGGAAAGAAGCTTGAGAAACTGCTCTGTGTTCTGTTAATTCATCTCACAGAGTTACATCTTTCCTTCAAGAAGCCTTCGCTAAGGCTGTTCTTGTGGAATTGGCAAAGGATATTTGAAGCCCATAGAGGGCTATGGTGAAAAGGAAATATCTTCCGCTCAAAACTGGAAAGAAGCTTGAGAAACTGCTCTGTGTTCTGTTAATTCATCTCACAGAGTTACATCTTTCCCTTCAAGAAGCCTTTCGCTAAGGCTGTTCTTGTGGAATTGGCAAAGGGATATTTGGAAGCCCATAGAGGGCTATGGTGAAAAGGAAATATCTTCCGCTCAAAACTGGAAAGAAGCTTTCTGAGAAACTGCTCTGTGTTCTGTTAATTCATCTCACAGAGTTACATCTTTCCTTCAAGAAGCCTTTCGCTAAGGCTGTTCTTGTGGAATTGGCAAAGGATATTTGGAAGCCCATAGAGGGCTATGGTGAAAAGGAAATATCTTCCGCTCAAAACTGGAAAGAAGCTTTCTGAGAAACTGCTCTGTGTTCTGTTAATTCATCTCACAGAGTTACATCTTTCCTTCAAGAAGCCTTTCGCTAAGGCTGTTCTTGTGGAATTGGCAAAGGGATATTTGGAAGCCCATAGAGGGCTATGGTGAAAAGGAAATATCTTCCGCTCAAAACTGGAAAGAAGCTTTCTGAGAAACTGCTCTGTGTTCTGTTAATTCATCTCACAGAGTTACATCTTTCCTTCAAGAAGCCTTCGCTAAGGCTGTTCTTGTGGACAAGGATATTTGGAAGCCCATAGAGGGCTATGGTGAAAAGGAAATATCTTCCGCTCAAAACTGGAAAGAAGCTTGAGAAACTGCTCTGTGTTCTGTTAATTCATCTCACAGAGTTACATCTTTCCCTTCAAGAAGCCTTTCGCTAAGGCTGTTCTTGTGGAATTGGCAAAGGATATTTGGAAGCCCATAGAGGGCTATGGTGAAAAAGGAAATATCTTCCGCTCAAAACTGGAAAGAAGCTTGAGAAACTGCTCTGTGTTCTGTTAATTCATCTCACAGAGTTACATCTTTCCCTTCAAGAAGCCTTTCGCTAAGGCTGTTCTTGTGGAATTGGCAAAGGATATTTGGAAGCCCATAGAGGGCTATGGTGAAAAGGAAATATCTTCCGCGTTCAAAACTGGAAAGAAGCTTTCTGAGAAACTGCTCTGTGTTCTGTTAATTCATCTCACAGAGTTACATCTTTCCCTTCAAGAAGCCTTCGCTAAGGCTGTTCTTGTGGAATTGGCAAAGGGATATTTGGAAGCCCATAGAGGGCTATGGTGAAAAAGGAAATATCTTCCGCTTCAAAACTGGAAAGAAGCTTTCTGAGAAACTGCTCTGTGTTCTGTTAATTCATCTCACAGAGTTACATCTTTCCTTCAAGAAGCCTTTCGCTAAGGCTGTTCTTGTGGAATTGGCAAAGGGATATTTGGAAGCCCATAGAGGGCTATGGTGAAAAGGAAATATCTTCCGCTCAAAACTGGAAAGAAGCTTGAGAAACTGCTCTGTGTTCTGTTAATTCATCTCACAGAGTTACATCTTTCCTTCAAGAAGCCTTCGCTAAGGCTGTTCTTGTGGAATTGGCAAAGGATATTTGGAAGCCCATAGAGGGCTATGGTGAAAAGGAAATATCTTCCGCTCAAAACTGGAAAGAAGCTTGAGAAACTGCTCTGTGTTCTGTTAATTCATCTCACAGAGTTACATCTTTCCTTCAAGAAGCCTTCGCTGTTCTTGTGGAATTGGCAAAGGATATTTGGAAGCCCATAGAGGGCTATGGTGAAAAGGAAATATCTTCCGCTCAAAACTGGAAAGAAGCTTGAGAAACTGCTCTGTGTTCTGTTAATTCATCTCACAGAGTTACATCTTTCCCTTCAAGAAGCCTTCGCTAAGGCTGTTCTTGTGGAATTGGCAAAGGATATTTGGAAGCCCATAGAGGGCTATGGTGAAAAGGAAATATCTTCCGCTCAAAACTGGAAAGAAGCTTTCTGAGAAACTGCTCTGTGTTCTGTTAATTCATCTCACAGAGTTACATCTTTCCTTCAAGAAGCCTTCGCTAAGGCTGTTCTTGTGGAATTGGCAAAGGATATTTGGAAGCCCATAGAGGGCTATGGTGAAAAGGAAATATCTTCCGCTCAAAACTGGAAAGAAGCTTGAGAAACTGCTCTGTGTTCTGTTAATTCATCTCACAGAGTTACATCTTTCCTTCAAGAAGCCTTTCGCTAAGGCTGTTCTTGTGGAATTGGCAAAGGATATTTGGAAGCCCATAGAGGGCTATGGTGAAAAGGAAATATCTTCCGCTCAAAACTGGAAAGAAGCTTGAGAAACTGCTCTGTGTTCTGTTAATTCATCTCACAGAGTTACATCTTTCCCTTCAAGAAGCCTTTCGCTAAGGCTGTTCTTGTGGAATTGGCAAAGGATATTTGGAAGCCCATAGAGGGCTATGGTGAAAAGGAAATATCTTCCGCTCAAAACTGGAAAGAAGCTTGAGAAACTGCTCTGTGTTCTGTTAATTCATCTCACAGAGTTACATCTTTCCCTTCAAGAAGCCTTCGCTAAGGCTGTTCTTGTGGAATTGGCAAAGGATATTTGGAAGCCCATAGAGGGCTATGGTGAAAAGGAAATATCTTCCGCTCAAAACTGGAAAGAAGCTTGAGAAACTGCTCTGTGTTCTGTTAATTCATCTCACAGAGTTACATCTTTCCTTCAAGAAGCCTTCGCTAAGGCTGTTCTTGTGGAATTGGCAAAGGATATTTGGAAGCCCATAGAGGGCTATGGTGAAAAGGAAATATCTTCCGCTCAAAACTGGAAAGAAGCTTGAGAAACTGCTCTGTGTTCTGTTAATTCATCTCACAGAGTTACATCTTTCCTTCAAGAAGCCTTTCGCTAAGGCTGTTCTTGTGGAATTGGCAAAGGATATTTGGAAGCCCATAGAGGGCTATGGTGAAAAGGAAATATCTTCCGCTCAAAACTGGAAAGAAGCTTGAGAAACTGCTCTGTGTTCTGTTAATTCATCTCACAGAGTTACATCTTTCCTTCAAGAAGCCTTTCGCTAAGGCTGTTCTTGTGGAATTGGCAAAGGATATTTGGAAGCCCATAGAGGGCTATGGTGAAAAGGAAATATCTTCCGCTCAAAACTGGAAAGAAGCTTTCTGAGAAACTGCTCTGTGTTCTGTTAATTCATCTCACAGAGTTACATCTTTCCTTCAAGAAGCCTTCGCTAAGGCTGTTCTTGTGGAATTGGCAAAGGGATATTTGGAAGCCCATAGAGGGCTATGGTGAAAAAGGAAATATCTTCCGCTCAAAACTGGAAAGAAGCTTGAGAAACTGCTCTGTGTTCTGTTAATTCATCTCACAGAGTTACATCTTTCCTTCAAGAAGCCTTTCGCTAAGGCTGTTCTTGTGGAATTGGCAAAGGATATTTGGAAGCCCATAGAGGGCTATGGTGAAAAGGAAATATCTTCCGCTCAAAACTGGAAAGAAGCTTGAGAAACTGCTCTGTGTTCTGTTAATTCATCTCACAGAGTTACATCTTTCCCTTCAAGAAGCCTTCGCTAAGGCTGTTCTTGTGGAATTGGCAAAGGGATATTTGGAAGCCCATAGAGGCTATGGTGAAAAGGAAATATCTTCCGCTCAAAACTGGAAAGAAGCTTGAGAAACTGCTCTGTGTTCTGTTAATTCATCTCACAGAGTTACATCTTTCCTTCAAGAAGCCTTCGCTAAGGCTGTTCTTGTGGAATTGGCAAAGGATATTTGGAAGCCCATAGAGGGCTATGGTGAAAAGGAAATATCTTCCGCTCAAAACTGGAAAGAAGCTTGAGAAACTGCTCTGTGTTCTGTTAATTCATCTCACAGAGTTACATCTTTCCTTCAAGAAGCCTTCGCTAAGGCTGTTCTTGTGGAATTGGCAAGGATATTTGGAAGCCCATAGAGGGCTATGGTGAAAAGGAAATATCTTCCGCTCAAAACTGGAAAGAAGCTTGAGAAACTGCTCTGTGTTCTGTTAATTCATCTCACAGAGTTACATCTTTCCTTCAAGAAGCCTTTCGCTAAGGCTGTTCTTGTGGAATTGGCAAAGGATATTTGGAAGCCCATAGAGGGCTATGGTGAAAAGGAAATATCTTCCGCTCAAAACTGAAAGAAGCTTTCTGAGAAACTGCTCTGTGTTCTGTTAATTCATCTCACAGAGTTACATCTTTCCTTCAAGAAGCCTTTCGCTAAGGCTGTTCTTGTGGAATTGGCAAAGGATATTTGGAAGCCCATAGAGGGCTATGGTGAAAAAGGAAATATCTTCCATTCAAAACTGGAAAGAAGCTTGAGAAACTGCTCTGTGTTC
Source organism: Erythrocebus patas (assembly GCA_023783455.1). Classification (NCBI taxonomy): domain Eukaryota; kingdom Metazoa; phylum Chordata; class Mammalia; order Primates; family Cercopithecidae; genus Erythrocebus; species Erythrocebus patas. The sequence goes on along the minus strand of JAKFHT010000592.1, from coordinate 32,224 downwards.
TGTTAATTCATCTCACAGAGTTACATCTTTCCTTCAAGAAGCCTTTCGCTAAGGCTGTTCTTGTGGAATTGGCAAAGGATATTTGGAAGCCCATAGAGGGCTATGGTGAAAAGGAAATATCTTCCGCTCAAAACTGGAAAGAAGCTTGAGAAACTGCTCTGTGTTCTGTTAATTCATCTCACAGAGTTACATCTTTCCTTCAAGAAGCCTTCGCTAAGGCTGTTCTTGTGGAATTGGCAAAGGATATTTGGAAGCCCATAGAGGGCTATGGTGAAAAGGAAATATCTTCCGCTCAAAACTGGAAAGAAGCTTGAGAAACTGCTCTGTGTTCTGTTAATTCATCTCACAGAGTTACATCTTTCCCTTCAAGAAGCCTTTCGCTAAGGCTGTTCTTGTGGAATTGGCAAAGGATATTTGGAAGCCCATAGAGGGCTATGGTGAAAAGGAAATATCTTCCGCTCAAAACTGGAAAGAAGCTTGAGAAACTGCTCTGTGTTCTGTTAATTCATCTCACAGAGTTACATCTTTCCCTTCAAGAAGCCTTCGCTAAGGCTGTTCTTGTGGAATTGGCAAAGGGATATTTGAAGCCCATAGAGGGCTATGGTGAAAAAGGAAATATCTTCCATTCAAAACTGGAAAGAAGCTTGAGAAACTGCTCTGTGTTCTGTTAATTCATCTCACAGAGTTACATCTTTCCCTTCAAGCCTTCGCTAAGGCTGTTCTTGTGGAATTGGCAAAGGATATTTGGAAGCCCATAGAGGGCTATGGTGAAAAGGAAATATCTTCCGCTCAAAACTGGAAAGAAGCTTGAGAAACTGCTCTGTGTTCTGTTAATTCATCTCACAGAGTTACATCTTTCCTTCAAGAAGCCTTTCGCTAAGGCTGTTCTTATGGAATTGGCAAAGGATATTTGGAAGCCCATAGAGGGCTATGGTGAAAAGGAAATATCTTCCATTCAAAACTGGAAAGAAGCTTTCTGAGAAACTGCTCTGTGTTCTGTTAATTCATCTCACAGAGTTACATCTTTCCTTCAAGAAGCCTTTCGCTAAGGCTGTTCTTGTGGAATTGGCAAAGGATATTTGGAAGCCCATAGAGGGCTATGGTGAAAAGGAAATATCTTCCGCTCAAAACTGGAAAGAAGCTTGAGAAACTGCTCTGTGTTCTGTTAATTCATCTCACAGAGTTACATCTTTCCTTCAAGAAGCCTTCGCTAAGGCTGTTCTTGTGGAATTGGCAAAGGGATATTTGGAAGCCCATAGAGGGCTATGGTGAAAAGGAAATATCTTCCGCTCAAAACTGGAAAGAAGCTTGAGAAACTGCTCTGTGTTCTGTTAATTCATCTCACAGAGTTACATCTTTCCCTTCAAGAAGCCTTTCGCTAAGGCTGTTCTTGTGGAATTGGCAAAGGATATTTGGAAGCCCATAGAGGGCTATGGTGAAAAGGAAATATCTTCCGCTCAAAACTGGAAAGAAGCTTTCTGAGAAACTGCTCTGTGTTCTGTTAATTCATCTCACAGAGTTACATCTTTCCCTTCAAGAAGCCTTCGCTAAGGCTGTTCTTGTGGAATTGAAAAGGATATTTGGAAGCCCATAGAGGGCTATGGTGAAAAGGAAATATCTTCCGCTCAAAACTGGAAAGAAGCTTTCTGAGAAACTGCTCTGTGTTCTGTTAATTCATCTCACAGAGTTACATCTTTCCTTCAAGAAGCCTTTCGCTAAGGCTGTTCTTGTGGAATTGGCAAAGGGATATTTGGAAGCCCATAGAGGGCTATGGTGAAAAGGAAATATCTTCCGCTCAAAACTGGAAAGAAGCTTGAGAAACTGCTCTGTGTTCTGTTAATTCATCTCACAGAGTTACATCTTTCCCTTCAAGAAGCCTTTCGCTAAGGCTGTTCTTGTGGAATTGGCAAAGGATATTTGGAAGCCCATAGAGGGCTATGGTGAAAAAGGAAATATCTTCCGCTCAAAACTGGAAAGAAGCTTGAGAAACTGCTCTGTGTTCTGTTAATTCATCTCACAGAGTTACATCTTTCCTTCAAGAAGCCTTCGCTAAGGCTGTTCTTGTGGAATTGGCAAAGGATATTTGGAAGCCCATAGAGGGCTATGGTGAAAAAGGAAATATCTTCCGCTCAAAACTGGAAAGAAGCTTTCTGAGAAACTGCTCTGTGTTCTGTTAATTCATCTCACAGAGTTACATCTTTCAAGAAGCCTTTCGCTAAGGCTGTTCTTGTGGAATTGGCAAAGGGATATTTGGAAGCCCATAGAGGGCTATGGTGAAAAGGAAATATCTTCCGCTCAAAACTGGAAAGAAGCTTGAGAAACTGCTCTGTGTTCTGTTAATTCATCTCACAGAGTTACATCTTTCCTTCAAGAAGCCTTTCGCTAAGGCTGTTCTTGTGGAATTGGCAAAGGATATTTGGAAGCCCATAGAGGGCTATGGTGAAAAGGAAATATCTTCCGCTCAAAACTGGAAAGAAGCTTTCTGAGAAACTGCTCTGTGTTCTGTTAATTCATCTCACAGAGTTACATCTTTCCCTTCAAGAAGCCTTCGCTAAGGCTGTTCTTGTGGAATTGGCAAAGGATATTTGGAAGCCCATAGAGGGCTATGGTGAAAAGGAAATATCTTCCGCTCAAAACTGGAAAGAAGCTTGAGAAACTGCTCTGTGTTCTGTTAATTCATCTCACAGAGTTACATCTTTCCTTCCAGAAGCCTTTCGCTAAGGCTGTTCTTGTGGAATTGGCAAGGGATATTTGGAAGCCCATAGAGGGCTATGGTGAAAAGGAAATATCTTCCGCTCAAAACTGGAAAGAAGCTTGAGAAACTGCTCTGTGTTCTGTTAATTCATCTCACAGAGTTACATCTTTCCTTCAAGAAGCCTTTCGCTAAGGCTGTTCTTGTGGAACTGGCAAAGGATATTTGGAAGCCCATAGAGGGCTATGGTGAAAAGGAAATATCTTCCGCTCAAAACTGGAAAGAAGCTTTCTGAGAAACTGCTCTGTGTTCTGTTAATTCATCTCACAGAGTTACATCTTTCCTTCAAGAAGCCTTCGCTAAGGCTGTTCTTGTGGAATTGGCAAAGGATATTTGGAAGCCCATAGAGGGCTATGGTGAAAAGGAAATATCTTCCGCTCAAAACTGGAAAGAAGCTTGAGAAACTGCTCTGTGTTCTGTTAATTCATCTCACAGAGTTACATCTTTCCCTTCAAGAAGCCTTTCGCTAAGGCTGTTCTTGTGGAATTGGCAAAGGATATTTGGAAGCCCATAGAGGGCTATGGTGAAAAAGGAAATATCTTCCGCTCAAAACTGGAAAGAAGCTTGAGAAACTGCTCTGTGTTCTGTTAATTCATCTCACAGAGTTACATCTTTCCCTTCAAGAAGCCTTTCGCTAAGGCTGTTCTTGTGGAATTGGCAAAGGATATTTGGAAGCCCATAGAGGCTATGGTGAAAAGGAAATATCTTCCGCTCAAAACTGGAAAGAAGCTTTCTGAGAAACTGCTCTGTGTTCTGTTAATTCATCTCACAGAGTTACATCTTTCCCTTCAAGAAGCCTTCGCTAAGGCTGTTCTTGTGGAATTGGCAAAGGATATTTGGAAGCCCATAGAGGGCTATGGTGAAAAAGGAAATATCTTCCATTCAAAACTGGAAAGAAACTTTCTGAGAAACTGCTCTGTGTTCTGTTAATTCATCTCACAGAGTTACATCTTTCCTTCAAGAAGCCTTTCGCTAAGGCTGTTCTTGTGGAATTGGCAAAGGATATTTGGAAGCCCATAGAGGGCTATGGTGAAAAGGAAATATCTTCCGCTCAAAACTGGAAAGAAGCTTGAGAAACTGCTCTGTGTTCTGTTAATTCATCTCACAGAGTTACATCTTTCCCTTCAAGAAGCCTTTCGCTAAGGCTGTTCTTGTGGAATTGGCAAAGGGATATTTGGAAGCCCATAGAGGGCTATGGTGAAAAGGAAATATCTTCCGCTCAAAACTGGAAAGAAGCTTGAGAAACTGCTCTGTGTTCTGTTAATTCATCTCACAGAGTTACATCTTTCCTTCAAGAAGCCTTTCGCTAAGGCTGTTCTTGTGGAATTGGCAAAGGATATTTGGAAGCCCATAGAGGGCTATGGTGAAAAGGAAATATCTTCCGCTCAAAACTGGAAAGAAGCTTGAGAAACTGCTCTGTGTTCTGTTAATTCATCTCACAGAGTTACATCTTTCCCTTCAAGAAGCCTTTCGCTAAGGCCTGTTCTTGTGGAACTGTCAAGGATATTTGGAAGCCCATAGAGGGCTATGGTGAAAAGGAAATATCTTCCATTCAAAACTGGTAAAGAAACTTTCTGAGAAACTGCTCTGTGTTCTGTTAATTCATCTCACAGAGTTACATCTTTCCCTTCAAAAGCCTTCGCTAAGGCTGTTCTTGTGGAATTGGCAAAGGATATTTGGAAGCCCATAGAGGGCTATGGTGAAAAGGAAATATCTTCCGCTCAAAACTGGAAAGAAGCTTTCTGAGAAACTGCTCTGTGTTCTGTTAGTTCATCTCACAGAGTTACATCTTTCCCTTCAAGAAGCCTTTCGCTAAGGCTGTTCTTGTGGAATTGGCAAAGGATATTTGGAAGCCCATAGAGGGCTATGGTGAAAAAGGAAATATCTTCCGCTCAAAACTGGAAAGAAGCTTGAGAAACTGCTCTGTGTTCTGTTAATTCATCTCACAGAGTTACATCTTTCCTTCAAAAGCCTTTCGCTAAGGCTGTTCTTGTGGAATTGGCAAAGGATATTTGGAAGCCCATAGAGGGCTATGGTGAAAAGGAAATATCTTCCGCTCAAAACTGGAAAGAAGCTTGAGAAACTGCTCTGTGTTCTGTTAATTCATCTCACAGAGTTACATCTTTCCTTCAAGAAGCCTTTCGCTAAGGCTGTTCTTGTGGAATTGGCAAAGGATATTTGGAAGCCCATAGAGGGCTATGGTGAAAAAGGAAATATCTTCCGCTCAAAACTGGAAAGAAGCTTTCTGAGAAACTGCTCTGTGTTCTGTTAATTCATCTCACAGAGTTACATCTTTCCCTTCAAGAAGCCTTCGCTAAGGCTGTTCTTGTGGAATTGGCAAAGGATATTTGGAAGCCCATAGAGGGCTATGGTGAAAAAGGAAATATCTTCCGCTCAAAACTGGAAAGAAGCTTTCTGAGAAACTGCTCTGTGTTCTGTTAATTCATCTCACAGAGTTACATCTTTCCCTTCAAGAAGCCTTTCGCTAAGGCTGTTCTTGTGGAATTGGCAAAGGATATTTGGAAGCCCATAGAGGGCTATGGTGAAAAAGGAAATATCTTCCGCTCAAAACTGGAAAGAAGCTTTCTGAGAAACTGCTCTGTGTTCTGTTAATTCATCTCACAGAGTTACATCTTTCCCTTCAAGAAGCCTTTCGCTAAGGCTGTTCTTGTGGAATTGGCAAGGGATATTTGGAAGCCCATAGAGGGCTATGGTGAAAAGGAAATATCTTCCATTCAAAACTGGTAAGAAACTTTCTGAGAAACTGCTCTGTGTTCTGTTAATTCATCTCACAGAGTTACATCTTTCCCTTCAAGAAGCCTTTCGCTAAGGCTGTTCTTGTGGAATTGGCAAAGGATATTTGGAAGCCCATAGAGGGCTATGGTGAAAAAGGAAATATCTTCCGCTCAAAACTGGAAAGAAGCTTTCTGAGAAACTGCTCTGTGTTCTGTTAATTCATCTCACAGAGTTACATCTTTCCTTCAAGAAGCCTTCGCTAAGGCTGTTCTTGTGGAATTGGCAAAGGGATATTTGGAAGCCCATAGAGGCTATGGTGAAAAGGAAATATCTTCCGCTCAAAACTGGAAAGAAGCTTGAGAAACTGCTCTGTGTTCTGTTAATTCATCTCACAGAGTTACATCTTTCCCTTCAAGAAGCCTTTCGCTATGCCTGTTCTTATGGAACTGTCAAAGGATATTTGGAAGCCCATAGAGGGCTATGGTGAAAAGGAAATATCTTCCATTCAAAACTGGAAAGAAACTTTCTGAGAAACTGCTCTGTGTTCTGTTAATTCATCTCACAGAGTTACATCTTTCCCTTCAAGAAGCCTTTCGCTAAGGCTGTTCTTGTGGAATTGGCAAAGGATATTTGGAAGCCCATAGAGGGCTATGGTGAAAAAGGAAATATCTTCCGCTCAAAACTGGAAAGAAGCTTTCTGAGAAACTGCTCTGTGTTCTGTTAATTCATCTCACAGAGTTACATCTTTCCTTCAAGAAGCCTTTCGCTAAGGCTGTTCTTGTGGAATTGGCAAAGGATATTTGGAAGCCCATAGAGGGCTATGGTGAAAAGGAAATATCTTCCGCTCAAAACTGGAAAGAAGCTTGAGAAACTGCTCTGTGTTCTGTTAATTCATCTCACAGAGTTACATCTTTCCTTCAAGAAGCCTTCGCTAAGGCTGTTCTTGTGGAATTGGCAAAGGATATTTGGAAGCCCATAGAGGGCTATGGTGAAAAGGAAATATCTTCCGCTCAAAACTGGAAAGAAGCTTGAGAAACTGCTCTGTGTTCTGTTAATTCATCTCACAGAGTTACATCTTTCCCTTCAAAAGCCTTTCGCTAAGGCTGTTCTTGTGGAATTGGCAAAGGATATTTGGAAGCCCATAGAGGGCTATGGTGAAAAAGGAAATATCTTCCGTTCAAAACTGGAAAGAAGCTTGAGAAACTGCTCTGTGTTCTGTTAATTCATCTCACAGAGTTACATCTTTCCCTTCAAGAAGCCTTTCGCTAAGGCTGTTCATGTGGAATTGGCAAAGGATATTTGGAAGCCCATAGAGGGCTATGGTGAAAAGGAAATATCTTCCGCTCAAAACTGGAAAGAAGCTTTCTGAGAAACTGCTCTGTGTTCTGTTAATTCATCTCACAGAGTTACATCTTTCCCTTCAAAAGCCTTTCGCTAAGGCTGTTCTTGTGGAATTGGCAAAGGATATTTGGAAGCCCATAGAGGCTATGGTGAAAAGGAAATATCTTCCGCTCAAAACTGGAAAGAAGCTTTCTGAGAAACTGCTCTGTGTTCTGTTAATTCATCTCACAGAGTTACATCTTTCCTTCAAGAAGCCTTCGCTAAGGCTGTTCTTGTGGAATTGGCAAAGGATATTTGGAAGCCCATAGAGGGCTATGGTGAAAAGGAAATATCTTCCGCTCAAAACTGGAAAGAAGCTTGAGAAACTGCTCTGTGTTCTGTTAATCCATCTCACAGAGTTACATCTTTCCTTCAAGAAGCCTTTCGCTAAGGCTGTTCTTGTGGAATTGGCAAAGGGATATTTGGAAGCCCATAGAGGGCTATGGTGAAAAATTAAATATCTTTCGTTGAAAATTGGAAAGAAGCTTTCTGAGAAACTGCTCTGTGTTCTGTTAATTCATCTCACAGAGTTACATCTTTCCCTTCAAGAAGCCTTTCGCTATGGCTGTTCTTGTGGAACTGGCAAAGGGATATTTGGAAGCCCATAGAGGGCTATGGTGAAAAAGGAAATATCTTCCGTTCAAAACTGGAAAGAAGCTTTCTGAGAAACTGCTCTGTGTTCTGTTAATTCATCTCACAGAGTTACATCTTTCCCTTCAAGAAGCCCTTTGCTAAGGCTGTTCTTGTGGAATTGGCAAAGGGATATTTGGAAGCCCATAGAGGGCTATGGTGAAAAAGGAAATATCTTCCGTTCAAAACTGGAAAGAAGCTTTCTGAGAGACTGCTCTGTGTTCTGTTAATTCATCTCACAGAGTTACATCTTTCCCTTCAAGAAGCCTTTCGCTAAGGCTGTTCTTGTGGAATTGGCAAAGGATATTTGGAAGCCCATAGAGGGCTATGGTGAAAAGGAAATATCTTCCGTTCAAAACTGGAAAGAAGCTTTCTGAGAAACTGCTCTGTGTTCTCTTAATTCATCTCACAGAGTTACATCTTTCCTTCAAAAGCCTTTCGCTAAGGCTGTTCTTGTGGAATTGGCAAAGGGATATTTGGAAGCCCATAGAGGGCTATGGTGAAAAAGGAAATATCTTCCGTTCAAAACTGGAAAGAAGCTTGAGAAACTGCTCTGTGTTCTGTTAATTCATCTCACAGAGTTACATCTTTCCTTCAAGAAGCCTTTCGCTATGCCTGTTCTTATGGAACTGTCAAAGGGATATTTGGAAGCCCATAGAGGGCTATGGTGAAAAAGGAAATATCTTCCATTCAAAACTGGAAAGAAACTTTCTGAGAAACTGCTCTGTGTTCTGTTAATTCATCTCACAGAGTTACATCTTTCCTTCAAGAAGCCTTCGCTAAGGCTGTTCTTGTGGAATTGGCAAAGGATATTTGGAAGCCCATAGAGGGCTATGGTGAAAAAGGAAATATCTTCCGCTCAAAACTGGAAAGAAGCTTGAGAAACTGCTCTGTGTTCTGTTAATTCATCTCACAGAGTTACATCTTTCCCTTCAAGAAGCCTTCGCTAAGGCTGTTCTTGTGGAATTGGCAAAGGATATTTGGAAGCCCATAGAGGGCTATGGTGAAAAAGGAAATATCTTCCGCTCAAAACTGGAAAGAAGCTTTCTGAGAAACTGCTCTGTGTTCTGTTAATTCATCTCACAGAGTTACATCTTTCCTTCAAGAAGCCTTTCGCTAAGGCTGTTCTTGTGGAATTGGCAAAGGGATATTTGGAAGCCCCTAGAGGGCTATGGTGAAAAAGGAAATATCTTCCGCTCAAAACTGGAAAGAAGCTTGAGAAACTGCTCTGTGTTCTGTTAATTCATCTCACAGAGTTACATCTTTCCTTCAAGAAGCCTTTCGCTGTGCCTGTTCTTATGGAACTGTCAAGGGATATTTGGAAGCCCATAGAGGGCTATGGTGAAAAAGGAAATATCTTCCATTCAAAACTGGTAAGAAACTTTCTGAGAAACTGCTCTGTGTTCTGTTAATTCATCTCACAGAGTTACATCTTTCCTTCAAGAAGCCTTTCGCTAAGGCTGTTCTTGTGGAATTAGCAAAGGGATATTTGGAAGCCCATAGAGGGCTATGGTGAAAAAAATATCTTCCGCTCAAAACTGGAAAGAAGCTTTCTGAGAAACAGCTCTGTGTTCCGTTAGTTCATCTCACAGAGTTACATCTTTCCTTCAAGAAGCCTTCGCTAAGGCTGTTCTTGTGGAATTGGCAAAGGATATTTGGAAGCCCATAGAGGGCTATGGTGAAAAAGGAAATATCTTCCGCTCAAAACTGGAAAGAAGCTTGAGAAACTGCTCTGTGTTCTGTTAGTTCATCTCACAGAGTTACATCTTTCCTTCAAGAAGCCTTTCGCTAAGGCTGTTCTTGTGGAATTGGCAAAGGATATTTGGAAGCCCATAGAGGGCTATGGTGAAAAAGGAAATATCTTCCGCTTCAAAACTGGAAAGAAGCTTTCTGAGAAACTGCTCTGTGTTCTCTTAATTCATCTCACAGAGTTACATCTTTCCCTTCAAGAAGCCTTCGCTAAGGCTGTTCTTGTGGAATTGTCAAAGGATATTTGGAAGCCCATAGAGGGCTATGGTGAAAAAGGAAATATCTTCCGCTCAAAACTGGAAAGAAGCTTTCTGAGAGACTGGTCTGTGTTCTGTTAATTCATCTCACAGAGTTACATCTTTCCTTCAAGAAGCCTTTCGCTAAGGCTGTTCTTGTGGAATTGGCAAAGGATATTTGGAAGCCCATAGAGGGCTATGGTGAAAAAGGAAATATCTTCCGCTTCAAAACTGGAAAGAAGCTTTCTGAGAAACTGCTCTGTGTTCTGTTAATTCATCTCACAGAGTTACATCTTTCCTTCAAGAAGCCTTTCGCTAAGGCTGTTCTTGTGGAATTGGCAAAGGATATTTGGAAGCCCATAGAGGGCTATGGTGAAAAAGGAAATATCTTCCGCTCAAAACTGGAAAGAAGCTTGAGAAACTGCTCTGTGTTCTGTTAATTCATCTCACAGAGTTACATCTTTCCTTCAAGAAGCCTTTCGCTGTGCCTGTTCTTATGGAACTGTCAAGGATATTTGGAAGCCCATAGTGGGCTATGGTGAAAAAGGAAATATCTTCCATTCAAAACTGGTAAGAAACTTTCTGAGAAACTGCTCTGTGTTCTGTTAATTCATCTCACAGAGTTACATCTTTCCTTCAAGAAGCCTTTCGCTAAGGCTGTTCTTGTGGAATTGGCAAAGGATATTTGGAAGCCCATAGAGGGCTGTGGTGAAAAAGGAAATATCTTCCGTTCAAAACTGGAAAGAAGCTTGAGAAACAGCTCTGTGTTCTGTTAGTTCATCTCACAGAGTTACATCTTTCCCTTCAAGAAGCCTTTCGCTAAGGCTGTTCTTGTGAATTGGCAAAGGATATTTGGAAGCCCATAGAGGGCTATGGTGAAAAAGGAAATATCTTCCGTTCAAAACTGGAAAGAAGCTTTCTGAGAAACTGCTCTGTGTTCTGTTAATTCATCTCACAGAGTTACATCTTTCCTTCAAGAAGCCTTCGCTAAGGCTGTTCTTGTGGAATTGGCAAAGGGATATTTGGAAGCCCATAGAGGCTATGGTGAAAAAGGAAATATCTTCCGCTCAAAACTGGAAAGAAGCTTTCTGAGAGACTGCTCTGTGTTCTGCTAATTCATCTCACAGAGTTACATATTTCCTTCAAGAAACCTTTCGCTAAGGCTGTTCATGTGGAATTGGCAAAGGGATATTTGGAAGCCCATAGAGGGCTATGGTGAAAAAGGAAATATCTTCCGCTCAAAACTGGAAAGAAGCTTTCTGAGAAACTGCTCTGTGTTCTGTTAATTCATCTCACAGAGATACATCTTTCCTTCAAGAAGCCTTCGCTAAGGCTGTTCTTGTGGAATTGGCAAAGGATATTTGGAAGCCCATAGAGGGCTATGGTGAAAAAGGAAATATCTTCCGCTCAAAACTGGAAAGAAGCTTTCTGAGAAACTGCTCTATGTTCTGTTAATTCATCTCACAGAGTTACATCTTTCCTTCAAGAAGCCTTTCGCTAAGGCTGTTCTTGTGGAATTGGCAAAGGATATTTGGAAGCCCATAGAGGCCTATGGTGAAAAAGGAAATATCTTCCGCTCAAAACTGGAAAGAAGCTTGAGAAACTGCTCTGTGTTCTGTTAATTCATCTCACAGAGTTACATCTTTCCTTCAAGAAGCCATTCGCTAAGGCTGTTCTTGTGGAATTGGCAAAGGGATATTTGGAAGCCCATAGAGGGCTATGGTGAAAAAGGAAATATCTTCCGTTCAAAACTGGAAAGAAGCTTTCTGAGAAACTGCTCTGTGTTCTGTTAATTCATCTCACAGAGTTACATCTTTCCCTTCAAGAAGCCTTTCGCTAAGGTTGTTCATGTGGAATTGGCAAAGGGATATTTGGAAGCCCATAGAGGGCTATGGTGAAAAAGGAAATATCTTCCGTTCAAAACTGGAAAGAAGCTTTCTGAGAAACTGCTCTGTGTTCTGTTAATTCATCTCACAGAGTTACATCTTTCCCTTCAAGAAGCCTTTCGCTAAGGCTGTTCTTGTGGAATTGGCAAAGGGATATTTGGAAGCCCATAGAGGGCTATGGTGAAAAAGGAAATATCTTCCGTTCAAAACTGGAAAGAAGCTTGAGAAACTGCTCTGTGTTCTGTTAATTCATCTCACAGAGTTACATCTTTCCCTTCAAGAAGCCTTTCGCTAAGGCTGTTCTTGTGGAATTGGCAAAGGGATATTTGGAAGCCCATAGAGGGCTATGGTGAAAAAGGAAATATCTTCCGTTCAAAACTGGAAAGAAGCTTTCTGAGAAACTGCTCTGTGTTCTGTTAATCCATTCCACAGAGTTACATCTTTCCCTTCAAGAAGCCGTTCGCTAAGGCTGTTCTTGTGGAATTGGCAAAGGGATATTTGGAAGGCCATAGAGGGCTATGGTGAAAAATTAAATATCTTTCGTTGAAAATTGGAAAGAAGCTTTCTGAGAAACTGCTCTGTGTTCTGTTAATTCATCTCACAGAGTTACATCTTTCCCTTCAAGAAGCCTTTCGCTAAGGCTGTTCTTGTGGAATTGGCAAAGGGATATTTGGAAGCCCATAGAGGGCTATGGTGAAAAAGGAAATATCTTCCGTTCAAAACTGGAAAGAAGCTTTCTGAGAAACTGCTCTGTGTTCTGTTAATTCATCTCACAGAGTTACATCTTTCCCTTCAAGAAGCCTTTCGCTAAGGCTGTTCTTGTGGAATTGGCAAAGGGATATTTGGAAGCCCATAGAAGGCTATGGTGAAAAGGAAATATCTTCCGTTCAAAACTGGAAAGAAGCTTGAGAAACTGCTCTGTGTTCTGTTAATTCATCTCACAGAGTTACATCTTTCCTTCAAAAGCCTTTCGCTATGCCTGTTCTTATGGAACTGTCAAAGGATATTTGGAAGCCCATAGAGGGCTATGGTGAAAAGGAAATATCTTCCATTCAAAACTGGAAAGAAACTTTCTGAGAAACTGCTCTGTGTTCTGTTAATTCATCTCACAGAGTTACATCTTTCCCTTCAAGAAGCCTTCGCTAAGGCTGTTCTTGTGGAATTGGCAAAGGATATTTGGAAGCCCATAGAGGGCTATGGTGAAAAGGAAATATCTTCCGCTCAAAACTGGAAAGAAGCTTTCTGAGAAACTGCTCTGTGTTCTGGTAATTCATCTCACAGAGTTACATCTTTCCCTTCAAGAAGCCTTCGCTAAGGCTGTTCTTGTGGAATTGGCAAAGGATATTTGGAAGCCCATAGAGGGCTATGGTGAAAAAGGAAATATCTTCCGCTCAAAACTGGAAAGAAGCTTTCTGAGAAACTGCTCTGTGTTCTGTTAATTCATCTCACAGAGTTACATCTTTCCTTCAAGAAGCCTTTCGCTAAGGCTGTTCTTGTGGAATTGGCAAAGGATATTTGGAAGCCCATAGAGGGCTATGGTGAAAAAGGAAATATCTTCCGCTCAAAACTGGAAAGAAGCTTGAGAAACTGCTCTGTGTTCTGTTAATTCATCTCACAGAGTTACATCTTTCCCTTCAAGAAGCCTTTCGCTGTGCCTGTTCTTATGGAACTGTCAAGGGATATTTGGAAGCCCATAGAGGGCTATGGTGAAAAGGAAATATCTTCCATTCAAAACTGGAAAGAAGCTTGAGAAACTGCTCTGTGTTCTGTTAATTCATCTCACAGAGTTACATCTTTCCTTCAAAAGCCTTTCGCTAAGGCTGTTCTTGTGGAATTGGCAAGGATATTTGGAAGCCCATAGAGGGCTGTGGTGAAAAAGGAAATATCTTCCGTTCAAAACTGGAAAGAAGCTTTCTGAGAAACTGCTCTGTGTTCTGTTAGTTCATCTCACAGAGTTACATCTTTCCCTTCAAGCCTTTCGCTAAGGCTGTTCTTGTGGAATTAGCAAAGGATATTTGGAAGCCCATAGAGGGCTATGGTGAAAAAGGAAATATCTTCCGTTCAAAACTGGAAAAAGCTTTCTGAGAAACTGCTCTGTGTTCTGTTAATTCATCTCACAGAGTTACATCTTTCCTTCAAGAAGCCTTTCGCTAAGGCTGTTCTTGTGGAATTAGCAAAGGGATATTTGGAAGCCCATAGAGGGCTATGGTGAAAAAAATATCTTCCGTTCAAAACTGGAAAGAAGCTTTCTGAGAAACTGCTCTGTGTTCTCTTAATTCATCTCACAGAGTTACATCTTTCCTTCAAGAAGCCTTCGCTAAGGCTGTTCTTGTGGAATTGTCAAAGGGATATTTGGAAGCCCATAGAGGGCTATGGTGAAAAAAATATCTTCCGTTCAAAACTGGAAAGAAGCTTTCTGAGAGACTGGTCTGTGTTCTGTTAATTCATCTCACAGAGTTACATCTTTCCTTCAAGAAGCCTTTCGCTAAGGCTGTTCTTGTGGAATTAGCAAAGGATATTTGGAAGCCCATAGAGGGCTATGGTGAAAAAGGAAATATCTTCCGTTCAAAACTGGAAGAAGCTTTCTGAGAAACTGCTCTGTGTTCTGTTAATTCATCTCACAGAGTTACATCTTTCCCTTCAAGAAGCCTTTCGCTAAGGCTGTTCTTGTGGAATTGGCAAAGGGATATTTGGAAGCCCATAGAGGGCTATGGTGAAAAAGGAAATATCTTCCGTTCAAAACTGGAAAGAAGCTTTCTGAGAAACTGCTCTGTGTTCTGTTAATTCATCTCACAGAGTTACATCTTTCCCTTCAAGAAGCCTTTCGCTGTGCCTGTTCTTATGGAACTGTCAAGGGGATATTTGGAAGCCCATAGTGGGCTATGGTGAAAAAGGAAATATCTTCCATTCAAAACTGGTAAGAAACTTTCTGAGAAACTGCTCTGTGTTCTGTTAATTCATCTCACAGAGTTACATCTTTCCCTTCAAGAAGCCTTTCGCTAAGGCTGTTCTTGTGGAATTGGCAAAGGGATATTTGGAAGCCCATAGAGGGCTGTGGTGAAAAAGGAAATATCTTCCGTTCAAAACTGGAAAGAAGCTTTCTGAGAAACAGCTCTGTGTTCTGTTAGTTCATCTCACAGAGTTACATCTTTCCCTTCAAGAAGCCTTTCGCTAAGGCTGTTCTTGTGGAATTGGCAAAGGATATTTGAAGCCCATAGAGGCTATGGTGAAAAAGGAAATATCTTCCGTTCAAAACTGGAAAGAAGCTTTCTGAGAAACTGCTCTGTGTTCTGTTAATTCATCTCACAGAGTTACATCTTTCCTTCAAGAAGCCTTCGCTAAGGCTGTTCTTGTGGAATTGGCAAAGGGATATTTGGAAGCCCATAGAGGGCTATGGTGAAAAAGGAAATATCTTCCGTTCAAAACTGGAAAGAAGCTTTCTGAGAGACTGCTCTGTGTTCTGCTAATTCATCTCACAGAGTTACATCTTTCCCTTCAAGAAGCCTTTCGCTAAGGCTGTTCATGTGGAATTGGAAAAGGGATATTTGGAAGCCCATAGAGGGCTATGGTGAAAAAGGAAATATCTTCCGTTCAAAACTGGAAAGAAGCTTTCTGAGAAACTGCTCTGTGTTCTGTTAATTCATCTCACAGAGTTACATCTTTCCTTCAAAAGCCTTTCGCTAAGGCTGTTCTTGTGGAATTGGCAAAGGGATATTTGGAAGCCCATAGAGGGCTATGGTGAAAAAGGAAATATCTTCCGTTCAAAACTGGAAAGAAGCTTTCTGAGAAACTGCTCTGTGTTCTGTTAATTCATCTCACAGAGTTACATCTTTCCCTTCAAGAAGCCTTTCGCTAAGGCTGTTCTTGTGGAATTGGCAAAGGGATATTTGGAAGCCCATAGGGCTATGGTGAAAAAGGAAATATCTTCCGTTCAAAACTGGAAAGAAGCTTTCTGAGAAACTGCTCTGTGTTCTGTTAATTCATCTCACAGAGTTACATCTTTCCCTTCAAGAAGCCATTCGCTAAGGCTGTTCTTGTGGAATTGGCAAAGGGATATTTGGAAGCCCATAGAGGGCTATGGTGAAAAAGGAAATATCTTCCGTTCAAAACTTGAAAGAAGCTTTCTGAGAAACTGCTCTGTGTTCTGTTAATTCATCTCACAGAGTTACATCTTTCCCTTCAAGAAGCCTTTCGCTAAGGTTGTTCATGTGGAATTGGAAAAGGGATATTTGGAAGCCCATAGAGGGCTATGGTGAAAAAGGAAATATCTTCCGTTCAAAACTGGAAAGAAGCTTTCTGAGAAACTGCTCTGTGTTCTGTTAATTCATCTCACAGAGTTACTTCTTTCCCTTCAAGAAGCCTTTCGCTAAGGCTGTTCTTGTGGAATTGGCAAAGGGATATTTGGAAGCCCATAGAGGGCTATGGTGAAAAAAATATCTTCCGTTCAAAACTGGAAAAAGCTTTCTGAAACTGCTCTGTGTTCTGTTAATTCATCTCACAGAGTTACATCTTTCCTTCAAAAGCCTTTCGCTAAGGCTGTTCTTGTGGAATTGGCAAAGGGATATTTGGAAGCCCATAGAGGGCTATGGTGAAAAAGGAAATATCTTCCGTTCAAAACTGGAAAGAAGCTTTCTGAGAAACTGCTCTGTGTTCTGTTAATCCATTCCACAGAGTTACATCTTTCCCTTCCAGAAGCCGTTCGCTAAGGCTGTTCTTGTGGAATTGGCAAAGGGATATTTGGAAGCCCATAGAGGGCTATGGTGAAAAATTAAATATCTTTCGTTGAAAATTGGAAAGAAGCTTTCTGAGAAACTGCTCTGTGTTCTGTTAATTCATCTCACAGAGTTACATCTTTCCCTTCAAGAAGCCTTTCGCTAAGGCTGTTCTTGTGGAATTGGCAAAGGGATATTTGGAAGCCCATAGAGGGCTATGGTGAAAAAGGAAATATCTTCCGTTCAAAACTGGAAAGAAGCTTTCTGAGAAACTGCTCTGTGTTCTGTTAATTCATCTCACAGAGTTACATCTTTCCTTCAAGAAGCCTTTCGCTAAGGCTGTTCTTGTGGAATTGGCAAAGTGATATTTGGAAGCCCATAGAGGGCTATGGTGAAAAAGGAAATATCTTCCGTTCAAAACTGGAAAGAAGCTTTCTGAGAGACTGCTCTGTGTTCTGTTAATTCATCTCACAGAGTTACATCTTTCCCTTCAAGAAGCCTTTCGCTAAGGCTGTTCTTGTGGAATTGGCAAAGGATATTTGGAAGCCCATAGAGGGCTATGGTGAAAAAGGAAATATCTTCCGTTCAAAACTGGAAAGAAGCTTTCTGAGAAACTGCTCTGTGTTCTCTTAATTCATCTCACAGAGTTACATCTTTCCCTTCAAGAAGCCTTTCGCTAAGGCTGTTCTTGTGGAATTGGCAAAGGGATATTTGGAAGCCCATAGAAGGCTATGGTGAAAAAGGAAATATCTTCCGTTCAAAACTGGAAAGAAGCTTTCTGAGAAACTGCTCTGTGTTCTGTTAATTCATCTCACAGAGTTACATCTTTCCCTTCAAGAAGCCTTTCGCTATGCCTGTTCTTATGGAACTGTCAAAGGGATATTTGGAAGCCCATAGAGGGCTATGGTGAAAAAGGAAATATCTTCCATTCAAAACTGGAAAGAAACTTTCTGAGAAACTGCTCTGTGTTCTGTTAATTCATCTCACAGAGTTACATCTTTCCCTTCAAGAAGCCTTTCGCTAAGGCTGTTCTTGTGGAATTGGCAAAGGGATATTTGGAAGCCCATAGAGGGCTATGGTGAAAAAGGAAATATCTTCCGTTCAAAACTGGAAAGAAGCTTTCTGAGAAACTGCTCTGTGTTCTGGTAATTCATCTCACAGAGTTACATCTTTCCCTTCAAGAAGCCCTTCGCTAAGGCTGTTCTTGTGGAATTGGCAAAGGGATATTTGGAAGCCCATAGAGGGCTATGGTGAAAAAGGAAATATCTTCCGTTCAAAACTGGAAAGAAGCTTTCTGAGAGACTGGTCTGTGTTCTGTTAATTCATCTCACAGAGTTACATCTTTCCCTTCAAGAAGCCTTTCGCTAAGGCTGTTCTTGTGGAATTGGCAAAGGGATATTTGGAAGCCCATAGAGGGCTATGGTGAAAAAGGAAATATCTTCCGCTCAAAACTGGAAAGAAGCTTTCTGAGAAACTGCTCTGTGTTCTGTTAATTCATCTCACAGAGTTACATCTTTCCCTTCAAGAAGCCTTTCGCTAAGGCTGTTCTTGTGGAATTGGCAAAGGGATATTTGGAAGCCCATAGAGGGCTATGGTGAAAAAGGAAATATCTTCCGTTCAAAACTGGAAAGAAGCTTGAGAAACTGCTCTGTGTTCTGTTAATTCATCTCACAGAGTTACATCTTTCCCTTCAAGAAGCCTTTCGCTGTGCCTGTTCTTATGGAACTGTCAAGGGGATATTTGGAAGCCCATAGTGGGCTATGGTGAAAAAGGAAATATCTTCCATTCAAAACTGGTAAGAAACTTTCTGAGAAACTGCTCTGTGTTCTGTTAATTCATCTCACAGAGTTACATCTTTCCCTTCAAGAAGCCTTCGCTAAGGCTGTTCTTGTGGAATTGGCAAAGGATATTTGGAAGCCCATAGAGGGCTGTGGTGAAAAAGGAAATATCTTCCGTTCAAAACTGGAAAGAAACTTTCTGAGAAACTGCTCTGTGTTCTGTTAGTTCATCTCACAGGTTACATCTTTCCCTTCAAGCCTTTCGCTAAGGCTGTTCTTGTGGAATTGGCAAAGGGATATTTGGAAGCCCATAGAGGGCTATGGTGAAAAAATATCTTCCGTTCAAAACTGGAAAGAAGCTTTCTGAGAAACTGCTCTGTGTTCTGTTAATTCATCTCACAGGTTACATCTTTCCTTCAAGAAGCCTTTCGCTAAGGCTGTTCTTGTGGAATTGGCAAAGGGATATTTGGAAGCCCATAGGGCTATGGTGAAAAAGGAAATATCTTCCGTTCAAAACTGGAAAGAAGCTTTCTGAGAGACTGCTCTGTGTTCTGTTAATTCATCTCACAGAGTTACATCTTTCCTTCAAGAAGCCTTTCGCTAAGGCTGTTCATGTGGAATTGGCAAGGGATATTTGGAAGCCCATAGAGGGCTATGGTGAAAAAATATCTTCCGTTCAAAACTGGAAAGAAGCTTTCTGAGAAACTGCTCTGTGTTCTGTTAATTCATCTCACAGGTTACATCTTTCCTTCAAAAGCCTTTCGCTAAGGCTGTTCTTGTGGAATTAGCAAAGGATATTTGGAAGCCCATAGGGCTATGGTGAAAAAGGAAATATCTTCCGTTCAAAACTGGAAAAACTTTCTGAGAAACTGCTCTGTGTTCTGTTAATTCATCTCACAGAGTTACATCTTTCCCTTCAAGAAGCCTTTCGCTATGCCTGTTCTTATGGAACTGACAAAGGGATATTTGGAAGCCAATAGAGGGCTATGGTGAAAAAGGAAATATCTTCCATTCAAAACTGGAAAAACTTTCTGAGAAACTGCTCTGTGTTCTGTTAATTCATCTCACAGGTTACATCTTTCCTTCAAAAGCCTTTCGCTAAGGCTGTTCTTGTGGAATTGGCAAAGGGATATTTGGAAGCCCATAGAGGCTATGGTGAAAAAGAAATATCTTCCGTTCAAAACTGGAAAGAAGCTTTCTGAGAAACTGCTCTGTGTTCTGTTAGTTCATCTCACAGAGTTACATCTTTCCTTCAAAAGCCTTTCGCTAAGGATGTTCTTGTGGAATTGGCAAAGGATATTTGGAAGCCCATAGAGGGCTATGGTGAAAAAGGAAATATCTTCCGCTCAAAACTGGAAAGAAGCTTGAGAAACTGCTCTGTGTTCTGTTAATTCATCTCACAGAGTTACATCTTTCCCTTCAAGAAGCCTTCGCTAAGGCTGTTCTTGTGGAATTGGCAAAGGATATTTGGAAGCCCATAGAGGGCTATGGTGAAAAAGGAAATATCTTCCGCTCAAAACTGGAAAGAAGCTTTCTGAGAGACTGGTCTGTGTTCTGTTAATTCATCTCACAGAGTTACATCTTTCCTTCAAAAGCCTTTCGCTAAGGCTGTTCTTGTGGAATTGGCAAAGGATATTTGGAAGCCCATAGAGGGCTATGGTGAAAAAGGAAATATCTTCCGCTTCAAAACTGGAAAGAAGCTTTCTGAGAAACTGCTCTGTGTTCTGTTAATTCATCTCACAGAGTTACATCTTTCCCTTCAAGAAGCCTTCGCTAAGGCTGTTCTTGTGGAATTGGCAAAGGGATATTTGGAAGCCCATAGAGGGCTATGGTGAAAAAGGAAATATCTTCCGTTCAAAACTGGAAAGAAGCTTTCTGAGAAACTGCTCTGTGTTCTGTTAATTCATCTCACAGAGTTACATCTTTCCCTTCAAGAAGCCTTCGCTAAGGCTGTTCTTGTGGAATTGGCAAAGGATATTTGGAAGCCCATAGAGGGCTATGGTGAAAAAGGAAATATCTTCCGCTCAAAACTGGAAAGAAGCTTTCTGAGAAACTGGTCTGTGTTCTGTTAATTCATCTCACAGAGTTACATCTTTCCTTCAAGAAGCCTTTCGCTAAGGCTGTTCTTGTGGAATTGGCAAAGGGATATTTGGAAGCCCATAGAGGGCTATGGTGAAAAAGGAAATATCTTCCGTTCAAAACTGGAAAGAAGCTTTCTGAGAAACTGCTCTGTGTTCTGTTAATTCATCTCACAGAGTTACATCTTTCCTTCAAGAAGCCTTCGCTAAGGCTGTTCTTGTGGAATTGGCAAGGATATTTGGAAGCCCTAGAGGGCTATGGTGAAAAAGGAAATATCTTCCGTTCAAAACTGGAAAGAAGCTTTCTGAGAAACTACTCTGTGTTCTGTTAATTCATCTCACAGAGTTACATCTTTCCCTTCAAGAAGCCTTTCGCTGTGCCTGTTCTTATGGAACTGTCAAGGGGATATTTGGAAGCCCATAGAGGGCTATGGTGAAAAAGGAAATATCTTCCATTCAAAACTGGAAAGAAACTTTCTGAGAAACTGCTCTGTGTTCTGTTAATTCATCTCACAGAGTTACATCTTTCCCTTCAAGAAGCCTTTCGCTAAGGCTGTTCTTGTGGAATTGGCAAAGGGATATTTGGAAGCCCATAGAGGGCTGTGGTGAAAAAGGAAATATCTTCCGTTCAAAACTGGAAAGAAGCTTTCTGAGAAACAGCTCTGTGTTCTGTTAGTTCATCTCACAGAGTTACATCTTTCCCTTCAAGAAGCCTTTCGCTAAGGCTGTTCTTGTGGAATTGGCAAAGGGATATTTGGAAGCCCATAGAGGGCTATGGTGAAAAAGGAAATATCTTCCGTTCAAAACTGGAAAGAAGCTTTCTGAGAAACTGCTCTGTGTTCTGTTAATTCATCTCACAGAGTTACATCTTTCCTTCAAGAAGCCTTCGCTAAGGCTGTTCTTGTGGAATTGGCAAAGGATATTTGGAAGCCCATAGAGGGCTATGGTGAAAAAGGAAATATCTTCCGCTTCAAAACTGGAAAGAAGCTTTCTGAGAAACTGCTCTGTGTTCTGTTAATTCAGCTCACAGAGTTACATCTTTCCCTTCAAGAAGCCTTTCGCTAAGTCTGTTCTTGTGGAATTGACAAAGGGATATTTGGAAGCCCATCGAGGGCTATGGTGAAAAAATATCTTCCGTTCAAAACTGGAAAAAGCTTTCTGAGAAACTGCTCTGTGTTCTGTTAATTCATCTCACAGGTTACATCTTTCCCTTCAAGAAGCCTTTCCTAAGGCTGTTCTTGTGGAATTAGCAAAGGGATATTGGGAAGCCCATAGAGGCTATGGTGAAAAAATATCTTCCGTTCAAAACTGGAAAAAGCTTTCTGAGAAACTGCTCTGTGTTCTGTTAATTCATCTCACAGAGTTACATCTTTCCTTCAAAAGCCTTTCGCTATGCCTGGTCTTATGGAACTGTCAAGGGATATTTGGAAGCCCATAGAGGGCTATGGTGAAAAAAAATATCTTCCATTCAAAACTGGAAAGAAACTTTCTGAGAAACTGCTCTGTGTTCTGTTAATTCATCTCACAGGTTACATCTTTCCTTCAAAAGCCTTACACTAAGGCTGTTCTTGTGGAATTAGCAAGGGATATTTGGAAGCCCATAGAGGGCTATGGTGAAAAAGGAAATATCTTCCGTTCAAAACTGGAAAGAAGCTTTCTGAGAAACAGCTCTGTGTTCTGTTAGTTCATCTCACAGAGTTACATCTTTCCCTTCAAGAAGCCTTTCGCTAAGGCTGTTCTTGTGGAATTGGCAAGGGATATTTGGAAGCCCATAGAGGGCTATGGTGAAAAAGGAAATATCTTCCGTTCAAAACTGGAAAGAAGCTTTCTGAGAAACTGCTCTGTGTTCTCTTAATTCATCTCACAGAGTTACATCTTTCCTTCAAGAAGCCTTTCGCTAAGGCTGTTCTTGTGGAATTGGCAAAGGGATATTTGGAAGCCCATAGAGGGCTATGGTGAAAAAGGAAATATCTTCCGTTCAAAACTGGAAAGAAGCTTTCTGAGAAACTGCTCTGTGTTCTGTTAATTCATCTCACAGAGTTACATCTTTCCCTTCAAGAAGCCTTTCGCTATGCCTGTTCTTATGGAACTGTCAAAGGATATTTGGAAGCCCATAGAGGGCTAAGGTGAAAAAGGAAATATCTTCCATTCAAAACTGGAAAGAAACTTTCTGAGAAACTGCTCTGTGTTCTGTTAATTCATCTCACAGAGTTACATCTTTCCCTTCAAGAAGCCTTTCGCTAAGGCTGTTCATGTGGAATTGGCAAAGGGATATTTGGAAGGCCATAGAGGGCTATGGTGAAAAAGGAAATATCTTCCGTTCAAAACTGGAAAGAAGCTTTCTGAGAAACTGCTCTGTGTTCTGTTAGTTCATCTCACAGAGTTACATCTTTCCCTTCAAGAAGCCTTTCGCTAAGGCTGTTCTTGTGGAATTGGCAAAGGGATATTTGGAAGCCCATAGAGGGCTATGGTGAAAAAGGAAATATCTTCCGTTAAAAACTGGGAAGAAGCTTTCTGAGAAACTGCTCTGTGTTCTGTTAATTCATCTCACAGAGTTACATCTTTCCCTTCAAGAAGCCCTTCGCTAAGGCTGTTCTTGTGGAATCGGCAAAGGGATATTTGGAAGCCCATAGAGGGCTATGGTGAAAAAGGAAATATCCTCCGTTCAAAACTGGAAAGAAGCTTTCTGAGAGACTGCTCTGTGTTCTGTTAATTCATCTCACAGAGTTACATCTTTCCCTTCAAGAAGCCTTTCGCTATGCCTGTTCTTATGGAACTGACAAAGGGATATTTGGAAGCCCATAGAGGGCTATGGTGAAAAAGGAAATATCTTCCATTCAAAACTGGAAAGAAACTTTCTGAGAAACTGCTCTGTGTTCTGTTAATTCATCTCACAGAGTTACATCTTTCTCTTCAAAAAGCCTTTCGCTAAGGCTGTTCTTGTGGAATTGGCAAAGGGATATTTGGAAGCCCATAGAGGGCTATGGTGAAAAAGGAAATATCTTCCGTTCAAAACTGGAAAGAAGCTTTCTGAGAAACTGCTCTGTGTTCTGTTAGTTCATCTCACAGAGTTACAGCTTTCCCTCAAGAAGCCTTTCGCTAAGGCTGTTCTTGTGGAATTGGCAAAGGGATATTTGGAAGCCCATAGAGGGCTATGGTGAAAAAGGAAATATCTTCCGTTCAAAACTGGAAAGAAGCTTTCTGAGAAACTGCTCTGTGTTCTGTTAATTCATCTCACAGAGTTACATCTTTCCCTTCAAGAAGCCCTTCGCTAAGGCTGTTCTTGTGGAATTGGCAAAGGGATATTTGGAAGCCCATAGAGGGCTATGGTGAAAAAGGAAATATCTTCCGTTCAAAACTGGAAAGAAGCTTTCTGAGAGACTGGTCTGTGTTCTGTTAATTCATCTCACAGAGTTACATCTTTCCCTTCAAGAAGCCTTTCGCTAAGGCTGTTCTTGTGGAATTGGCAAAGGGATATTTGGAAGCCCATAGAGGGCTATGGTGAAAAAGGAAATATCTTCCGTTCAAAACTGGAAAGAAGCTTTCTGAGAAACTGCTCTGTGTTCTGTTAATTCATCTCACAGAGTTACATCTTTCCTTCAAGAAGCCTTTCGCTAAGGCTGTTCTTGTGGAATTGGCAAAGGGATATTTGGAAGCCCATAGAGGGCTATGGTGAAAAAGGAAATATCTTCCGTTCAAAACTGGAAAGAAGCTTTCTGAGAAACTGCTCTGTGTTCTGTTAATTCATCTCACAGAGTTACATCTTTCCCTTCAAGAAGCCTTCGCTAAGGCTGTTCTTGTGGAATTGGCAAAGGGATATTTGGAAGCCCATAGAGGGCTATGGTGAAAAAGGAAATATCTTCCGTTCAAAACTGGAAAGAAGCTTTCTGAGAGACTGGTCTGTGTTCTGTTAATTCATCTCACAGAGTTACATCTTTCCCTTCAAGAAGCCTTTCGCTAAGGCTGTTCTTGTGGAATTGGCAAAGGATATTTGGAAGCCCATAGAGGGCTATGGTGAAAAAGGAAATATCTTCCGTTCAAAACTGGAAAGAAGCTTTCTGAGAAACTGCTCTGTGTTCTGTTAATTCATCTCACAGAGTTACATCTTTCCCTTCAAGAAGCCTTTCGCTAAGGCTGTTCTTGTGGAATTGGCAAAGGGATATTTGGAAGCCCCTAGAGGGCTATGGTGAAAAAGGAAATATCTTCCGTTCAAAACTGGAAAGAAGCTTTCTGAGAAACTGCTCTGTGTTCTGTTAATTCATCTCACAGAGTTACATCTTTCCCTTCAAGAAGCCTTTCGCTGTGCCTGTTCTTATGGAACTGTCAAGGGGATATTTGGAAGCCCATAGAGGGCTATGGTGAAAAAGGAAATATCTTCCATTCAAAACTGGTAAGAAACTTTCTGAGAAACTGCTCTGTGTTCTGTTAATTCATCTCACAGAGTTACATCTTTCCCTTCAAAAAGCCTTTCGCTAAGGCTGTTCTTGTGGAATTGGCAAAGGGATATTTGGAAGCCCATAGAGGGCTATGGTGAAAAAGGAAATATCTTCCGTTCAAAACTGGAAAGAAGCTTTCTGAGAAACAGCTCTGTGTTCTGTTAGTTCATCTCACAGAGTTACATCTTTCCCTTCAAGAAGCCTTTCGCTAAGGCTGTTCTTGTGGAATTGGCAAAGGGATATTTGGAAGCCCATAGAGGGCTATGGTGAAAAAGGAAATATCTTCCGTTCAAAACTGGAAAGAAGCTTTCTGAGAAACTGCTCTGTGTTCTGTTAATTCATCTCACAGAGTTACATCTTTCCCTTCAAGAAGCCTTTCGCTAAGGCTGTTCTTGTGGAATTGGCAAAGGGATATTTGGAAGCCCATAGAGGGCTATGGTGAAAAAGCAAATATCTTCCGTTCAAAACTGGAAAGAAGCTTTCTGAGAAACTGCTCTGTGTTCTGTTAATTCAGCTCACAGAGTTACATCTTTCCCTTCAAGAAGCCTTTCGCTAAGTCTGTTCTTGTGGAATTGACAAAGGGATATTTGGAAGCCCATCGAGGGCTATGGTGAAAAAGGAAATATCTTCCGTTCAAAACTGGAAAGAAGCTTTCTGAGAAACTGCTCTGTGTTCTGTTAATTCATCTCACAGAGTTACATCTTTCCCTTCAAGAAGCCTTTCGCTAAGGCTGTTCTTGTGGAATTGGCAAAGGGATATTTGGAAGCCCATAGAGGGCTATGGTGAAAAAGGAAATATCTTCCGTTCAAAACTGGAAAGAAGCTTTCTGAGAAACTGCTCTGTGTTCTGTTAATTCATCTCACAGAGTTACATCTTTCCCTTCAAGAAGCCTTTCGCTATGCCTGGTCTTATGGAACTGTCAAAGGGATATTTGGAAGCCCATAGAGGGCTATGGTGAAAAAGGAAATATCTTCCATTCAAAACTGGAAAGAAACTTTCTGAGAAACTGCTCTGTGTTCTGTTAATTCATCTCACAGAGTTACATCTTTCCCTTCAAAAAGCCTTACACTAAGGCTGTTCTTGTGGAATTGGCAAAGGGATATTTGGAAGCCCATAGAGGGCTATGGTGAAAAAGGAAATATCTTCCGTTCAAAACTGGAAAGAAGCTTTCTGAGAAACAGCTCTGTGTTCTGTTAGTTCATCTCACAGAGTTACATCTTTCCCTTCAAGAAGCCTTTCGCTAAGGCTGTTCTTGTGGAATTGGCAAAGGGATATTTGGAAGCCCATAGAGGGCTATGGTGAAAAAGGAAATATCTTCCGTTCAAAACTGGAAAGAAGCTTTCTGAGAAACTGCTCTGTGTTCTGTTAATTCATCTCACAGAGTTACATCTTTCCCTTCAAGAAGCCTTTCGCTAAGGCTGTTCTTGTGGAATTGGCAAAGGGATATTTGGAAGCCCATAGAGGGCTATGGTGAAAAAGCAAATATCTTCCGTTCAAAACTGGAAAGAAGCTTTCTGAGAAACTGCTCTGTGTTCTGTTAATTCATCTCACAGAGTTACATCTTTCCCTTCAAGAAGCCTTTCGCTATGCCTGTTCTTATGGAACTGTCAAAGGGATATTTGGAAGCCCATAGAGGGCTAAGGTGAAAAAGGAAATATCTTCCATTCAAAACTGGAAAGAAACTTTCTGAGAAACTGCTCTGTGTTCTGTTAATTCATCTCACAGAGTTACATCTTTCCCTTCAAGAAGCCTTTCGCTAAGGCTGTTCATGTGGAATTGGCAAAGGGATATTTGGAAGGCCATAGAGGGCTATGGTGAAAAAGGAAATATCTTCCGTTCAAAACTGGAAAGAAGCTTTCTGAGAAACTGCTCTGTGTTCTGTTAGTTCATCTCACAGAGTTACATCTTTCCCTTCAAGAAGTCTTTCGCTAAGGCTGTTCTTGTGGAATTGGCAAAGGGATATTTGGAAGCCCATAGAGGGCTATGGTGAAAAAGGAAATATCTTCCGTTAAAAACTGGGAAGAAGCTTTCTGAGAAACTGCTCTGTGTTCTGTTAATTCATCTCACAGAGTTACATCTTTCCTTCAAGAAGCCTTCGCTAAGGCTGTTCTTGTGGAATCGGCAAAGGATATTTGGAAGCCCATAGAGGGCTATGGTGAAAAGGAAATATCCTCCGTTCAAAACTGGAAAGAAGCTTTCTGAGATACTGCTCTGTGTTCTGTTAATTCATCTCACAGAGTTACATCTTTCCTTCAAGAAGCCTTTCGCTATGCCTGTTCTTATGGAACTGTCAAGGGATATTTGGAAGCCCATAGAGGCTATGGTGAAAAAGGAAATATCTTCCATTCAAAACTGGAAAGAAACTTTCTGAGAAACTGCTCTGTGTTCTGTTAATTCATCTCACAGAGTTACATCTTTCCCTTCAAAAAGCCTTTCGCTAAGGCTGTTCTTGTGGAATTGGCAAAGGGATATTTGGAAGCCCATAGAGGGCTATGGTGAAAAAAATATCTTCCGTTCAAAACTGGAAAGAAGCTTTCTGAGAAACTGCTCTGTGTTCTGTTAGTTCATCTCACAGAGTTACATCTTTCCCTTCAAGAAGCCTTTCGCTAAGGCTGTTCTTGTGGAATTGGCAAAGGGATATTTGGAAGCCCATAGAGGGCTATGGTGAAAAAGGAAATATCTTCCGTTCAAAACTGGAAAGAAGCTTTCTGAGAAACTGCTCTGTGTTCTCTTAATTCATCTCACAGAGTTACATCTTTCCCTTCAAGAAGCCCTTCGCTAAGGCTGTTCTTGTGGAATTGTCAAAGGGATATTTGGAAGCCCATAGAGGGCTATGGTGAAAAAGGAAATATCTTCCGCTCAAAACTGGAAAGAAGCTTTCTGAGAGACTGGTCTGTGTTCTGTTAATTCATCTCACAGAGTTACATCTTTCCTTCAAGAAGCCTTTCGCTAAGGCTGTTCTTGTGGAATTGGCAAAGGGATATTTGGAAGCCCATAGAGGGCTATGGTGAAAAGGAAATATCTTCCGCTCAAAACTGGAAAGAAGCTTTCTGAGAAACTGCTCTGTGTTCTGTTAATTCATCTCACAGAGTTACATCTTTCCTTCAAGAAGCCTTTCGCTAAGGCTGTTCTTGTGGAATTGGCAAAGGATATTTGGAAGCCCATAGAGGGCTATGGTGAAAAAGGAAATATCTTCCGTTCAAAACTGGAAAGAAGCTTTCTGAGAAACTGCTCTGTGTTCTGTTAATTCATCTCACAGAGTTACATCTTTCCCTTCAAGAAGCCTTTCGCTAAGGCCTGTTCTTATGGAACTGTCAAGGGATATTTGGAAGCCCATAGAGGGCTATGGTGAAAAGGAAATATCTTAAATTCAAAACTGGAAAGAAGCTTGAGAAACTGCTCTGTGTTCTGTTAATTCATCTCACAGAGTTACATCTTTCCCTTCAAGAAGCCTTTCGCTAAGGCTGTTCTTGTGGAATTGGCAAAGGATATTTGGAAGCCCATAGAGGGCTGTGGTGAAAAAGGAAATATCTTCCGCTCAAAACTGGAAAGAAGCTTTCTGAGAAACAGCTCTGTGTTCTGTTAGTTCATCTCACAGAGTTACATCTTTCCCTTCAAGAAGCCTTTCGCTAAGGCTGTTCTTGTGGAATTGGCAAAGGATATTTGGAAGCCCATAGAGGGCTATGGTGAAAAAGGAAATATCTTCCGCTCAAAACTGGAAAGAAGCTTGAGAAACTGCTCTGTGTTCTGTTAATTCATCTCACAGAGTTACATCTTTCCCTTCAAGAAGCCTTCGCTAAGGCTGTTCTTGTGGAATTGGCAAAGGATATTTGGAAGCCCATAGAGGGCTATGGTGAAAAGGAAATATCTTCCGCTCAAAACTGGAAAGAAGCTTTCTGAGAGACTGCTCTGTGTTCTGCTAATTCATCTCACAGAGTTACATCTTTCCTTCAAGAAGCCTTCGCTAAGGCTGTTCATGTGGAATTGGAAAAGGATATTTGGAAGCCCATAGGGCTATGGTGAAAAGGAAATATCTTCCGTTCAAAACTGGAAAGAAGCTTTCTGAGAAACTGCTCTGTGTTCTGTTAATTCATCTCACAGAGATACATCTTTCCTTCAAGAAGCCTTTCGCTAAGGCTGTTCTTGTGGAATTGGCAAAGGATATTTGGAAGCCCATAGAGGGCTATGGTGAAAAAGGAAATATCTTCCGCTCAAAACTGGAAAGAAGCTTTCTGAGAAACTGCTCTGTGTTCTGTTAATTCATCTCACAGAGTTACATCTTTCCCTTCAAGAAGCCTTTCGCTAAGGCTGTTCTTGTGGAATTGGCAAAGGATATTTGAAAGCCCATAGAGGCCTATGGTGAAAAAGGAAATATCTTCCGTTCAAAACTGGAAAGAAGCTTTCTGAGAAACTGCTCTGTGTTCTGTTAATTCATCTCACAGAGTTACATCTTTCCCTTCAAGAAGCCATTCGCTAAGGCTGTTCTTGTGGAATTGGCAAAGGGATATTTGGAAGCCCATAGAGGGCTATGGTGAAAAAGGAAATATCCTCCGTTCAAAACTGGGAAGAAGCTTTCTGGGAAACTGTTCTGTGTTCTGTTAATTCATCTCACAGAGTTACATCTTTCCCTTCTAGAAGCCTTTCGCTAAGGCTGTTCTTGCGGAATTGGCAAAGGGATATTTGGAAGCCCATAGAGAGCTATGGTGAAAAAGGAAATATCTTCCGTTCAAAACTGGAAAGAAGCTTTCTGAGAAACTGCTCTGCGTTCTGTTAATTCATCTCATAGAGTTACATCTTTCCCTTCAAGAAGCCTTTCGCTATGGCTGTTCTTGTGGAACGGGCAAAGGGATATTTGGAAGCCCATAGAGGGCTATGGTGAAAAAGGAAATATCTTCCGTTCAAAACTGGAAAGAAGCTTTCTGAGAAACTGCTCTGTGTTCTGTTAATTCATCTCACAGAGTTACATCTTTCCCTTCAAGAAGCCTTTCGCTAAGACTGTTCTTGTGGAATTGGCAAAGGGATATTTGGAAGCCCAAAGAGGGCTATGGTGAAAAAGGAAATATCTTCCGTTCAATAATGGAAAGAAGCTTTCTGAGAAACTGCTCTGTGTTCTGTTAATTCATCTCACAGAGTTACATCTTTCCCTTCAAGAAGCCTTTCGCTAAGCCTGTTCTTGTGGAATTGGAAAAGGGATATTTGGAAGCCCATAGAGGGCTATGGTGAAAAAGGAAATATCTTCCGTTCAAAACTGGAAAGAAGCTTTCTGAGAAACTGCTCTGTGTTCTGTTAATTCATCTCACAGAGTTACATCTTTCCCTTCAAGAAGCCTTTCGCTATGCCTGGTCTTATGGAACTGTCAAAGGGATATTTGGAAGCCCATAGAGGGCTATGGTGAAAAAGGAAATATCTTCCATTCAAAACTGGAAAGAAACTTTCTGAGAAACTGCTCTGTGTTCTGTTAATTCATCTCACAGAGTTACATCTTTCCCTTCAAAAAGCCTTACACTAAGGCTGTTCTTGTGGAATTGGCAAAGGATATTTGGAAGCCCATAGAGGGCTATGGTGAAAAAGGAAATATCTTCCGCTCAAAACTGGAAAGAAGCTTGAGAAACTGCTCTGTGTTCTGTTAATTCATCTCACAGAGTTACATCTTTCCTTCAAAAGCCTTTCGCTAAGGCTGTTCTTGTGGAATTGGCAAAGGATATTTGGAAGCCCATAGAGGGCTATGGTGAAAAGGAAATATCTTCCGTTCAAAACTGGAAAGAAGCTTTCTGAGAAACAGCTCTGTGTTCTGTTAGTTCATCTCACAGAGTTACATCTTTCCTTCAAGAAGCCTTTCGCTAAGGCTGTTCTTGTGGAATTGGCAAAGGATATTTGGAAGCCCATAGAGGGCTATGGTGAAAAGGAAATATCTTCCGTTCAAAACTGGAAAGAAGCTTTCTGAGAAACTGCTCTGTGTTCTGTTAATTCATCTCACAGAGTTACATCTTTCCCTTCAAGAAGCCTTTCGCTAAGGCTGTTCTTGTGGAATTGGCAAAGGGATATTTGGAAGCCCATAGAGGGCTATGGTGAAAAAGCAAATATCTTCCGTTCAAAACTGGAAAGAAGCTTTCTGAGAAACTGCTCTGTGTTCTGTTAATTCATCTCACAGAGTTACATCTTTCCCTTCAAGAAGCCTTTCGCTATGCCTGTTCTTATGGAACTGTCAAAGGGATATTTGGAAGCCCATAGAGGGCTATGGTGAAAAAGGAAATATCTTCCATTCAAAACTGGAAAGAAACTTTCTGAGAAACTGCTCTGTGTTCTGTTAATTCATCTCACAGAGTTACATCTTTCCCTTCAAGAAGCCTTTCGCTAAGGCTGTTCATGTGGAATTGGCAAAGGGATATTTGGAAGCCCATAGAGGGCTATGGTGAAAAGGAAATATCTTCCGTTCAAAACTGGAAAGAAGCTTTCTGAGAAACTGCTCTGTGTTCTGTTAGTTCATCTCACAGAGTTACATCTTTCCCTTCAAGAAGCCTTTCGCTAAGGCTGTTCTTGTGGAATTGGCAAAGGGATATTTGGAAGCCCATAGAGGGCTATGGTGAAAAAGGAAATATCTTCCGTTCAAAACTGGAAAGAAGCTTTCTGAGAAACTGCTCTGTGTTCTGTTAATTCATCTCACAGAGTTACATCTTTCCCTTCAAGAAGCCCTTCGCTAAGGCTGTTCTTGTGGAATCGGCAAAGGGATATTTGGAAGCCCATAGAGGGCTATGGTGAAAAAGGAAATATCCTCCGTTCAAAACTGGAAAGAAGCTTTCTGAGAGACTGCTCTGTGTTCTGTTAATTCATCTCACAGAGTTACATCTTTCCCTTCAAGAAGCCTTTCGCTATGCCTGTTCTTATGGAACTGACAAAGGGATATTTGGAAGCCCATAGAGGGCTATGGTGAAAAAGGAAATATCTTCCATTCAAAACTGGAAAGAAACTTTCTGAGAAACTGCTCTGTGTTCTGTTAATTCATCTCACAGAGTTACATCTTTCCCTTCAAAAAGCCTTTCGCTAAGGCTGTTCTTGTGGAATTGGCAAAGGGATATTTGGAAGCCCATAGAGGGCTATGGTGAAAAAGGAAATATCTTCCGTTCAAAACTGGAAAGAAGCTTTCTGAGAAACTGCTCTGTGTTCTGTTAGTTCATCTCACAGAGTTACATCTTTCCCTTCAAGAAGCCTTTCGCTAAGGCTGTTCTTGTGGAATTGCAAAGGATATTTGGAAGCCCATAGAGGGCTATGGTGAAAAAGGAAATATCTTCCGTTCAAAACTGGAAAGAAGCTTTCTGAGAAACTGCTCTGTGTTCTCTTAATTCATCTCACAGAGTTACATCTTTCCCTTCAAGAAGCCCTTCGCTAAGGCTGTTCTTGTGGAATTGGCAAAGAGATATTTGGAAGCCCATAGAGGGCTATGGTGAAAAAGGAAATATCTTCCGTTCAAAACTGGAAAGAAGCTTTCTGAGAGACTGGTCTGTGTTCTGTTAATTCATCTCACAGAGTTACATCTTTCCCTTCAAGAAGCCTTTCGCTAAGGCTGTTCTTGTGGAATTGGCAAAGGGATATTTGGAAGCCCATAGAGGGCTATGGTGAAAAAGGAAATATCTTCCGTTCAAAACTGGAAAGAAGCTTTCTGAGAAACTGCTCTGTGTTCTGTTAATTCATCTCACAGAGTTACATCTTTCCTTCAAGAAGCCTTTCGCTAAGGCTGTTCTTGTGGAATTGGCAAAGGATATTTGGAAGCCCATAGAGGGCTATGGTGAAAAAGGAAATATCTTCCGTTCAAAACTGGAAAGAAGCTTTCTGAGAAACTGCTCTGTGTTCTGT
>JAKFHT010000590.1:0-55243 GCA_023783455.1 Erythrocebus patas | reverse complement strand
AGCGGTCTAGTCGGTTTGAGCCAGTCAAAATCGGTTTGAGCCAGTCAAAATCGGTTTGAGCCAGTCAAAACAGGTTTGAGCCGGTGAAAACCGGTTTGAGCGGTTTGAGCGGTGAAAACCGGTTTGAGCTGTCAAAACCGGTTTGAGATGTTCTGGTCAGGTTTGAGCCAGTCAAAACCGGTTTGAGCCAGTTTGAGCCGTCAAAACCGGTTTGAGCTGTCAAAACCGGTTTGAGCCAGTTTGAGCCGTTCAAAACCGGTTTGAGATGTTCTGGTCTGGTTTGAGCCAGTTTGAGCCGGTCTAGTCGGTTTGAGCCAGTCAAAATCGGTTTGAGCCAGTCAAAATTGGTTTCAGCCAGTCAAAACAGGTTTGAGCCGGTGAAAACCGGTTTGAGCTGGTGAAAACCGGTTTGAGCTGTCAAAACCGGTTTGAGTCTGTTTGAGCTGGTCAAAACCGGTTTGAGCAGGTCAAAACCGGTTTGAGCAGTTTGAGCCGGTCAAAACCGGTTTGAGCTGTCTGTTCCTGTTTGAGCCTGTCAAAACCGGTTTGAGCCAGTCTGTTCCTGTTTGAGTCCGTTTGAGCCGGTCTAGTCTGGTTTGAGCCAGTCAAAATCGATTGAGAGGTCTGGCCTGGTTTGATCTGGTCAAAACCCGTATGAGACCGGTTTGAGCGGTGAAAACCGGTTTGAGCCGTTTGAGCCGGTTTGAGCTGTCAAAACCGGTTTGAGCCGTGAAACCGGTTTGAGCAGGTCAAAACCGGTTTGAGCAGTTTGAGCCGGTCAAAACCGGTTTGAGCTGTCTGTTCCTGTTTGAGCGGTCAAAACCGGTTTGAGCGGTCTGTTCCTGTTTGAGTCCAGTTTGAGCCGGTCTAGTCCGGTTTGAGCCGGTCAAAATCGGTTTGAGCCAGTCAAAATTGGTTTGAGCCAGTCAAAACAGGTTTGAGCCGGTGAAAACCGGTTTGAGCGGTTTGAGCCGTGAAACCGGTTTGAGCTGTCAAAACCGGTTTGAGCCGGTCCAGTCATGTTTTAGTCCGTTTGAGCCAGTCAAAACAGGTTTGAGCCGGTCAAAACCGGTTTGAGCTGCTCAAAACCGGTTTGAGCCGGTTTGAGCCAGTTTGAGCCGTTCAAAACCGGTTTGAGATGTTCTGGTCTGGTTTGAGCCAGTTTGAGCCGGTCTAGTCCGGTTTGAGCCGGTCAAAATCGGTTTGAGCCAGTCAAAACCGGTTTCAGCCGGTCAAAACCGGTTTGAGCGGTCTGTTACTGTTTGAGCGGTCTAGTCGGTTTGAGCGGTGAAAACCGGTTTGAGCGGTGAAAACCGGTTTGAGTCTGTTTGAGCTGGTCAAAACCGGTTTGAGCAGGTCAAAACCGGTTTCAGCCGGTCAAAACCGGTTTGAGCTGTCTGTTCCTGTTTGAGCGGTCTGTTACTGTTTGAGCGGTCTGTTCCTGTTTGAGTCCAGTTTGAGCCAGTCTAGTCCGGTTTGAGCCAGTCAAAATCGGTTTGAGCCAGTCAAAACCGGTTTGAGCCAGTCAAAACAGGTTTGAGCCGGTGAAAGCCGGTTTGAGATGTTCTGGTCAGGTTTGAGGCAGTTTGAGCCGGTCTGGTCCGGTTTGAGCCTGTCAAAACCGATTGAAACCGGTCTGGGCCGGTTTGAGTCCGGTTTCAGCCAGTCAAAACCGGTTTGAGCCGGTCTGGCCTGCTTTGATCTGGTCAAAACCCGTATGAGACCGGTTTGAGCCGGTGAAAACCAGTTTGAGATGTTCTGGTCCGGTTTGAGCCGGTTTGAGCTGTCTGGTCTGGTGTGAGCCGGTTTGAGCTGGTCTGTTCCTGTTTGAGCCTGTCTGTTCCTGTTTGAGCCGGTTTGAGCTGTTCAAAACCGGTTTGAGCCGGTCTAGTCCGGTTTGAGTCCGTTTGAGCCAGTCAAAATCGATTGGAGAGGGTCTGGCCTGTTTGATCTGGTCAAAACCCGTATGAGTACGGTTTGAGCAGGTGAAACCGTTTGAGATGTTCTGGTCTGGTTTGAGCCAGTTTGAGCCGGTCTGGTCTGGTTTGAGTCTGGTTTGAGCCGGTCTGTTACTGTTTGAGCCGGTCTGTTCCTGTTTGAGTCCAGTTTGAGCCATTCAAAACCGTGTGAGCCAGTCTAGTCCGGTTTGAGTCCGGTTTTAGCCGGTCAAAACCGGTTTGAGCCTGTTTGTTCCGGTTTGAGTCCTTTTTGAGCCAGTCAAAACAGGTTTGGGCCGGTCTGGTCCTGTTTGAGTCCGGTTTGAGCAGGTCAAAACCGGTTTGAGCCGGTCTGGCCTGGTTTGAGTCTGGTTTGAGCAGGTCAAAACAGTTTTGAGCTGATCTGGTCCGGATAAATACGGTCAAAACCAGTTTGAGTCTGTTTGAGCCGGTCAAAACCGGTTTGAGCCGGGCTGGTCGGGTTTGAGTCCAGTTTGAGCCGGTCAAAATTGGTTTCAGCCAGTCTGGCCTGGTTTGATTTGGTCAAAACCCGTTTGAGTCCGGTTTGAGCTGGTCAAAACCGGTTTGAGCCGGTCTGGTCTGGTGTGAGCCGTTTGAGCCGGTCCGTCATGTTTTAGTCTGGTTTGAGCAAGTCAAAACCGGTTTCAGCCGGTCTGGTTCGGTTTGAGCCGGTCTGGTCGGGTTTGAGTCCAGTTTGAGCCTGTCAAAACCGATTGAAACTGGTCTGGTCCAGTTTGAGTCCGGTTTGAGCCAGTCAAAATCGATTGGAGATGGTCTGGCCTGGTTTGATCTGGTCAAAACCCGTATGAGTACGGTTTGAGCCGGTGAAAACCGGTTTGAGATGTTCTGGTCCGGTTTGAGCCAGTTTGAGCCGGTCTGGTCTGGTTTGAGCAGTTTGAGCCGGTCTGTTACTGTTTGAGCCGGACTGTTCCTGTTTGAGTCCAGTTTGAGCCATTCAAAACCGGTGTGAGCCAGTCTAGTCCGGTTTGAGTCCGGTTTCAGCCGGTCAAAACCGGTTTGAGCCTGTTTGTTCCGGTTTGAGTCCTTTTTGAGCCTGTCAAAACATGTTTGAGCCAGTCTGGTCCGCTTTGAGTCCGGTTTGAGCCGTTCAAAACCGGTTTGAGCCGGTCTGGCCTGTTTTGATTTGGTCAAAACCCGTTTGAATCCGGTTTGAGCTGGTCAAAACCTGTTTGAGCCGTTCTGGCTGGGATTGATCCAGTTTGAGCCGGTCCAGTCATGTTTTAGTCCGGTTTGAGCCAGTCAAAACCGGTTACAGCCGGTTTGGTTCGGTTTGAGCCGGTCTTGTCCGGTTTGAGCCTGTCAAAACCGATTGAAACCGGTCTGGGCCGGTTTGAGTCCGATTTCAGCCAGTCAAAACCGGTTTGAGCCGGTCTGGCCTGCTTTGATCTGGTCAAAACCCGTATGAGACCGGTTTGACCCGGTGAAAACCAGTTTGAGATGTTCTGGTCCGGTTTGAGCCGGTTTGAGCCGTTCTGGTCTGGTGTGAGCCCGTTTGAGCTGGTCTGTTCCTGCTTGAGCCTGTCTGTTCCTGTTTGAGCCCGGTTTGAGCCGTTCAAAACCGGTTTGAGCCGGTCTAGTCCGGTTTGAGTCCGGTTTGAGCCAGTCAAAATTGATTGGAGAGCGTCTGGCCTGCTTTGATCTGGTCAAAACCCGTATGAGTACGGTTTGAGCAGGTGAAATCCGGTTTGAGATGTTCTGGTCTGGTTTGAGCCAGTTTGAGCCGGTCTGGTCTGGCTTGATCTGGTTTGAGCCGGTCTGTTACTGTTTGAGCCAGTCTGTTCCTGTTTGAGTCCAGTTTGAGCCATTCAAAACCGGTGTGAGCCGGTCTAGTCCGGTTTGAGTCCGGTTTTAGCCGGTCAAAACCGGTTTGAGCCTGTTTGTTCCGGTTTGAGTCCTTTTTGAGCCAGTCAAAACAGGTTTGGGCCGGTCTGGTCCTGTTTGAGTCCGGTTTGAGCAGGTCAAAACCGGTTTGAGCCGGTCTGGCCTGGTTTGAGTCTGGTTTGAGCAGGTCAAAACCGTTTTGAGCTGATCTGGTCCGGATAAATACGGTCAAAACCAGTTTGAGTCTGTTTGAGCCGGTCAAAACCGGTTTGAGCCGGGCTGGTCGGGTTTGAGTCCAGTTTGAGCCGGTCAAAATTGGTTTCAGCCAGTCTGGCCTGGTTTGATTTGGTCAAAACCCGTTTGAGTCCGGTTTGAGCTGGTCAAAACCGGTTTGAGCCGGTCTGGCCTGGAATGATCCGGTTTGATCCGGTCCGGTCATGTTTTAGTCCGGATTGAGCCAGTCAAAACCGGTTTCAGCCGGTCTGGTTTGGTTTGAGACGGTCTGGTCCGGTTTGAGCCTGTCAAAAACGACTGAAACCGGTCTGGGCCGGTTTGAGTCCGGTTTCAGCCAGTCAAAACGGGTTTGAGCCCGTCTGCCCTGGTTTGATCAGGTCAAAACCCGTATGAGGCCAGTTTGAGCTGGTGAAAACCGGTTTGAGATGTTCTGGTCCGGTTTGAGCCGGTTTGAGCCGTTCTGGTCTGGTGTGAGCCGGTTTCAGCTGGTCTGTTCCTGCTTGAGCCTGTCTGTTCCTGTTTGAGTCCGGTTTGAGCCGTTCAAAACCGGTTTGAGCCGGTCTAGTCCGGTTTGAGTCCGGTTTGAGTCAGTCAAAATCGATTGGAGACGGTCTGGCCAGCTTTGATCTGGTCAAAACCCGTAGGAGTACGGTTTGAGCTGGTGAAAGCCGGTTTGAGGTGTTCTGGTCAGGTTTGAGGCAGTTTGAGCCGGTCTGGTCAGGCTTGAGCCTGTTTGAGCCGGTCTGTTACTGTTTGAGCCGGTCTGTTCCTGTTTGAGTCCAGTTTGAGCCATTCAAAACCGGTTTGAGCCGGACTGGTCGGGTTTGAGTCCAGTTTGAGCCGGTCAAAATCGGTTTGAGCCGGTCTGGCCTGGTTTGATTTGGTCAAAACACGTTTCAGTCCGGTTTGAGCTGGTCAAAACCGGTTTGAGCCGGTCTGGCAGGGGTTGATCCGGTTTGAGCCGGTCCAGTCATGTTTTAGTCCGGTTTCAGCCAGTCAAAACCGGTTTCAGCCGGTCTGGTTCGGTTTGAGCCAGTCTTGTCCGGTTTGAGCCTGTCAAAACCGATTGAAACCGGTCTGGGCCGGTTTGAGTCCGGTTTCAGCCAGTCAAAACCGGTTTGAGCCGGTCTGGCCTGGTTTGATCTGGTCAAAACCCGTATGAGACCGGTTTGAGCCGGTGAAAACCAGTTTGAGATGTTCTGGTCCGGTTTGAGCCGGTTTGAGCCGTTCTGGTCTGGTGTGAGCCGGTTTGAGCTGGTCTGTTCCTGCTTGAGCCTGTCTGTTGCTGTTTGAGTTCCGTTTGAGCCGTTCAAAACCGGTTTGAGCCGGTCTAGTCCGGTTTGAGTCCGGTTTGAGCCAGTCAAAATCGATTGGAGAGGGTCTGGCCTGGTTTGATCTGGTCAAAACCTGTATGAGTACGGTTTGAGCCAGTGAAAACCGGTTTGAAATGTTCTGGTCTGGTTTGAGCCAGTTTGAGCCGGTCTGGTCTGGCTTGAGCCGGTTTGAGCTGGTCTGTTACTGTTTGAGCCTGTCTCTTCCTGTTTGAGTCCAGTTTGAGCCATTCAAAACCGGTGTGAGCCGGTCTAGTCCGGTTTGAGTCCGGTTTCAGCCGGTCAAAACCGGTTTGAGCCTGTTTGTTCCGGTTTGAGTCCTTTTTGAGCCAGTCGAAACAGGTTTGAGCCGGTCTGGTCCGGTTTGAGTCCGGTTTGAGCCGGTCAAAACCGGTTTGAGCCGGTCTGGCCTGGTTTGAGTCCGGTTTGAGCAGGTCAAAACAGTTTTGAGCAGGTCTGGTCCGGATAAATATGGTCAAAACCGGTTTGAGTCTGTTTGAGCCGGTCAAAACCGGTTTGAGCCGGTCTGGTCGGGTTTGAGTCCAGTTTGAGCCGGTCAAAACCGGTTTGAGCAGGTCTGGCCTGGTTTGATCTGGTCAAAACCCGTATGAGACCGGTTTGAGCCGGTGAAAACCGGTTTGAGATGTTCTGGTCTGGTTTGAGCCAGTTTGAGCCGGTCTGGTCTGGCTTGAGCCGGCTTGAGCCGGTCTGTTACTGTTTGAGCCGGTCTGTTCCTGTTTGAGTCCAGTTTGAGCCATTCAAAACCGGTGTGGGCCGGTCTAGTCCGGTTTGAGTCTGGTTTCAGCCGGTCAAAACCGGTTTGAGCCTCTTTGTTCCGGTTTGAGTCCTTTTTGAGTCAGTCGAAACAGGTTTGAGCCGGTCTGGTCCGGTTTGAGTCTGGTTTGAGCCGGTCAAAACCGGTTTGAGCCGGTCTGGCCTGGTTTGAGTCCGGTTTGAGCAGGTCCAAACCGTTTTGAGCTGGTCTGATCCGGATAAATATGGTCAAAACCGGTTGGAGTCTGTTTGAGCTGGTCAAAACCGGTTTGAGCCGGTCTGGTCGGGTTTGAGTCCAGTTTGAGCCGGTCAAAACCGGTTTGAGCAGGTCTGGCCTGGTTTGTTCTGGTCAAAACCCGTATGAGACCGGTTTGAGCCGGTGAATACCGGTTTGAGATGTTCTGGTCTGGTTTGAGCCGGTTTGAGCCATTCTGGTCTGGTGTGAGACGGTTTGAGCTGATCTGTTACTGTTTCAGCTGGTCTGTTCCTGTTTGAGTCCCGTTTGAGCCGTTCAAAACCGGTTTGAGCCGGTCTAGTCCGGTTTGAGTCCGGTTTGAGCCAGTCAAAATCGATTGGAGACGGTCTGGCCTGCTTTGATCTGGTCAAAACCCGTATGAGTACGGTTTGAGCCGGTGAAAGCCGATTTGAGATGTTCTGGTCAGGTTTGAGGCAGTATGAGCCAGTCTGGTCTGGCTTGAGCTGGTTTGAGCCGGTCTGTTACTGTTTGAGCCGGTCTGTTCCTGTTTGAGTCCAGTTTGAGCCATTCAAAACCGGTTTGAGCCGGGCTGGTCGGGTTTGAGTGCAGTTTGAGCCGGTCAAAATCGGTTTGAGCCAGTCTGGCCTGGTTTGATTTGGTCAAAACCCGTTTGAGTCCGGTTTGAGCTGGTCAAAACCGGTTTGAGCCGGTCTGGCCTGGATTGATCCGGTTTGAGCCTGTCCAGTCATGTTTTAGTCCGGTTTGAGCCAGTCAAAACCGGTTTCAGCCGGTCTGGTTCGGTTTGAGCCGGTCTTGTCCAGTTTGAGCCTGTCAAAACCGATTGAAACCGGTCTGGGCCGGTTTGAGTCCGGTTTCAGCCAGTCAAAACCGGTTTGAGCCGGTCTGGCCTGGTTTGATCTGGTCAAAACCCGTATGAGACCGGTTTGAGCCGGTGAAAACCGGTTTGAGATGTTCTGGTCCGGTTTGAGCCGGTTTGAGCCGTTCTGGTCTGGTGTGAGCCGGTTTGAGCTAGTCTGTTCCTGCTTGAGCCTGTCTGTTCCTCTTTGAGTCCGGTTTGAGCCGTTCAAAACCGGTTTGAGCCGGTCTAGTCCGGTTTGAGTCCGGTTTGAGCCAGTCAAAATTGATTGGAGAGCGTCTGGCCTGGTTTGATCTGGTCAAAACCCGTATGAGTACGGTTTGAGCAGGTGAAATCCGGTTTGAGATGTTCTGGTCTGGTTTGAGCCGGTTTGAGCCGTTCTGGTCTGGTGTGAGCCGGTTTGAGCCGGTCTGTTACTGTTTGAGCCGGTCTGTTCCTGTTTGAGTCCAGTTTGAGCCATTCAAAACCGGTGTGAGCCGGTCTAGTCCGGTTTGAGTCCGGTTTTAGCCGGTCAAAACCGGTTTGAGCCTGTTTGTTCCGGTTTGAGTCCTTTTTGAGCCAGTCAAAACAGGTTTGGGCCGGTCTGGTCCTGTTTGAGTCCGGTTTGAGCAGGTCAAAACCGGTTTGAGCCGGTCTGGCCTGGTTTGAGTCTGGTTTGAGCAGGTCAAAACAGTTTTGAGCTGATCTGGTCCGGATAAATACGGTCAAAACCAGTTTGAGTCTGTTTGAGCCGGTCAAAACCGGTTTGAGCCGGGCTGGTCGGGTTTGAGTCCAGTTTGAGCCGGTCAAAATTGGTTTCAGCCAGTCTGGCCTGGTTTGATTTGGTCAAAACCCGTTTGAGTCCGGTTTGAGCTGGTCAAAACCGGTTTGAGCCGGTCTGGCCTGGAGTGATCCGGTTTGAGCCGGTCCGGTCATGTTTTAGTCTGGTTTGAGCAAGTCAAAACCGGTTTCAGCCGGTCTGGTTCGGTTTGAGCCGGTCTGGGCCAGTATGAGCCTGTCAAAACCGATTGAAACCGGTCTGGTCCAGTTTGAGTCCGGTTTGAGCCAGTCAAAATCGATTGGAGACGGTCTGGCCTGGTTTGATCTGGTCAAAACCCGTATGAGTACGGTTTGAGCCGGTGAAAACCGGTTTGAGATGTTCTGGTCCGGTTTGAGCCAGTTTGAGCCGGTCTGGTCTGGTTTGAGCCGGTTTGAGCCGGTCTGTTACTGTTTGAGCCGGACTGTTCCTGTTTGAGTCCAGTTTGAGCCATTCAAAACCGGTGTGAGCCAGTCTAGTCCGGTTTGAGTCCGGTTTCAGCCGGTCAAAACCGGTTTGAGCCTGTTTGTTCCGGTTTGAGTCCTTTTTGAGCCTGTCAAAACATGTTTGAGCCGGTCTGGTCCGCTTTGAGTCCGGTTTGAGCCGGTCAAAACCGGTTTGAGCCGGTCTGGCCTGGTTTGAGTCCGGTTTGAGCAGGTCCAAACCGTTTTGAGCTGATCTGCTCCGGAAAAATACGGTCAAAACCAGTTTGAGTCTGTTTGAGCTGGTCAAAACCGGTTTGAGCCGGGCTGGTCGGGTTTGAGTCCAGTTTGAGCCGGTCAAAATTGGTTTGAGCCGGTCTGGCCTGGTTTGATTTGGTCAAAACCCGTTTGAGCTGGTCAAAACCGGTTTGAGCTGGTCAAAACCGGTTTGAGCCGGTCTGGCCTGGATTGATCCAGTTTGAGCCGGTCCAGTCATGTTTTAGTCCGGTTTGAGCCAGTCAAAACCGGTTTCAGCCGGTCTGGTTCGGTTTGAGCCGGTCTTGTCCGGTTTGAGCCTGTCAAAACCGATTGAAACCGGTCTGGGCCGGTTTGAGTCCGGTTTCAGCCAGTCAAAACAGGTTTGAGCCGGTCTGGCCTGGTTTGATCTGGTCAAAACCCGTATGAGACCGGTTTGAGCCGGTGAAAACCAGTTTGAGATGTTCTGGTCCGGTTTGAGCCGGTTTGAGCCGTTCTGGTCTGGTGTGAGCCGGTTTGAGCTGGTCTGTTCCTGCTTGAGCCTGTCTGTTCCTGTTTGAGCCCGGTTTGAGCAGTTCAAAACCGGTTTGAGCCGGTCTAGTCCGGTTTGAGTCCGGTTTGAGCCAGTCAAAATCGATTGGAGAGGTCTGGCCTGGTTTGATCTGGTCAAAACCGGTTTGAGTCTGGTTTGAGCCGGTGAAAACCGGTTTGAGATGTTCTGGTCCGGTTTGAGCCAGTTTGAGCCGGTCTGGTCTGGCTTGAGCCGGTTTGAGCCGGTCTGTTACTGTTTGAGCCGGTCTGTTCCTGTTTGAGTCCAGTTTGAGCCATTCAAAACCGGTGTGAGCCGGTCTAGTCCGGTTTGAGTCCGGTTTCAGCCGGTCAAAACCGGTTTGAGCCTGTTTGTTCCGGTTTGAGTCCTTTTTGAGCCAGTCAAAACAGGTTTGAGCCGGTCTGGTCCGGTTTGAGTCCGGTTTGAGCCGGTCAAAACCGGTTTGAGCCGGTCTGGCCTGGTTTGAGTCTGGTTTGAGCAGGTCCAAACCGTTTTGAGCTGGTCTGGTCCGGATAAATATGGTCAAAACCGGTTTGAGTCTGTTTGAGCCGGTCAAAACCGGTTTGAGCCGGTCTGGTCGGGTTTGAGTCCAGTTTGAGCCGGTCAAAACCGGTTTGAGCAGGTCTGGCCTGGTTTGATCTGGTCAAAACCCGTATGAGACCGGTTTGAGCTGGTGAAAACCGGTTTGAGATGTTCTGGTCCGGTTTGAGCCGGTTTGAGCCATTCTGGTCTGGTGTGAGACGGTTTGAGCTGGTCTGTTCCTGTTTGAGCTGTCTGTTCCTGTTTGAGTCCGGTTTGAGCCGTTCAAAACCGGTTTGAGCCGGTCTAGTCCGGTTTGAGTCCGGTTTGAGCCAGTCAAAATCGATTGGAGACGGTCTGGCCTGCTTTGATCTGGTCAAAACCCGTATGAGTACGGTTTGAGGCGGTGAAAGCCGGTTTGAGATGTTCTGGTCAGGTTTGAGGCAGTTTGAGCCGGTCTGGTCTGGCTTGAGCCGGTTTGAGCCGGTCTGTTACTGTTTGAGCTGGTCTGTTCCTGTTTGAGTCCAGTTTGAGCCATTCAAAACCGGTTTGAGCCGGGCTGGTCGGGTTTGAGTCCAGTTTGAGCCAGTCAAAATTGGTTTGAATCGGTCTGGCCTGGATTGATCCGGTTTGAGCCGGTCCAGTAATATTTTAGTCCGGTTTGAGCCAGTCAAAACCGGTTTCAGCCGGTCTGGTTCGGTTTGAGCCGGTCTGTTCCTGTTTGAGTCCAGTTTGTGCCATTCAAAAGCGGTGTGAGCCGGTCTAGTCCAGTTTGAGTCCTGTTTCTGCCGGTCAAAACCGATTTGAGCCTGTTTGTTCCGGTTTGAGTCCTTTTTGAGCCAGTCAACACAGGTTTGAGCCGGTCTTGTCCGGTGTGTGTCCGGTTTGAGCCGGTCAAAACCGGTTTGAGCCGGTCTGGCCTGGTTTGAGTCTGGTTTGAGCAAGTCAAAACCGTTTTGAGCTGGTGTGGTCCGGGTAAATACGGTCATAACCGGTTTGATTATGTTTGAGCCGGTCAAAACCGGTTTGAGCCGGTCTGGTCGGGTTTGAGTCCAGGTTGAGCCGGTCAAAATTGGTTTGAGCCGGTCTGGCCTGGTTTGATTTGGTCAAAACCCGTTTGAGTCCGGTTTGAGCTGGTCAAAACCGGTTTGAGCCGGTCTGGCCTGGATTGATCCGGTTTGAGCCGGTCCGGTCATGTTTTAGTCCGGTTTGAGCCAGTCAAAACCGGTTTCAGCCGGTCTGGTTCGGTTTGAGCCGGTCTGGTCCGGTTTGAGCTGGTCAAAACCGTATGAGACGGTTTGAGCCGGTCTGGTCCTGTTTGAGTCGGTTTCAGCCAGTCAAAACCGGTTTGAGCCGGTCTGGCCTGGTTTGATCTGGTCAAAACCCGTATGAGACCGGTTTGAGCCGGTGAAAACCGGTTTGAGATGTTCTGGTCGGTTTGAGCGGTTTGAGCCGTTCTGGTCTGGTGTGAGCGGTTTGAGCTGGTCTGTTCCTGTTTGAGCTGTCTGTTCCTGTTTGAGTCCGGTTTGAGCTGGTCAAAACCGGTTTGAGCGGTCTAGTCCGGTTTGAGTCCGGTTTGAGCCAGTCAAAATCGATTGAGACGGTCTGGCCTGGTTTGATCTGGTCAAAACCCGTATGAGTACGGTTTGAGCCAGTCAAAACGGTTTGAGATGTTCTGGTCAGGTTTGAGGCAGTTTGAGCCGGTCTGGTCTGGCTTGAGCCGGTTTGAGCCGGTCTGTTACTGTTTGAGCCGGTCTGTTCCTGTTTGAGCCGGTCAAAACCAGTTTGAGATGTTCTGGTCCGGTTTGAGTCCGGTTTCAGCCGGTCAAAACCGGTTTGAGCCTGTTTGTTCGGTTTGAGTCCTTGAGCCAGTCAAAACCGGTTTGAGTCCGTTTGAGTCCGGTTTGAGCCGGTCAAAACCGGTTTGAGCCTGTTTGTTCCGGTTTGAGTCCTTTTGAGCCAGTCAAAACAGGTTTGAGCCGGTCTGGTCCGGTTTGAGTCCGGTTTGAGCTGTCAAAACCGGTTTGAGCCGGTCTGGCCTGGTTTGAGTCCGGTTTGAGCAGGTCAAAACCGTTTTGAGCTGATCTGGTCCGGATAAATACGGTCAAAACCAGTTTGAGTCTGTTTGAGCCGGTCAAAACCGGTTTGAGCCGGTCTGGTCGGGTTTGAGTCCAGTTTGAGCCGGTCAAAACCGGTTTGAGCAGGTCTGGCCTGGTTTGATCTGGTCAAAACCCGTATGAGACGGGTTTGAGCTGGTGAAAACCGGTTTGAGATGTTCTGGTCCGGTTTGAGCCGGTTTGAGCCATTCTGGTCTGGTGTGAGCCGGTTTGAGCTGGTCTGTTCCTGTTTGAGCCGGTCTGTTCCTGTTTGAGTCCGGTTTGAGCCGTTCAAAACCGGTTTGAGCCGGTCTAGTCCGGTTTGAGTCCGGTTTGAGCCAGTCAAAATCGATTGGAGACGGTCTGGCCTGCTTTGATCTGGTCAAAACCCGTATGAGTACGGTTTGAGCCGGTGAAAACCGGTTTGAGATGTTCTGGTCAGGTTTGAGCAGTTTGAGCGGTCTGGTCTGGTTTGA
Source organism: Erythrocebus patas (assembly GCA_023783455.1). NCBI lineage: Eukaryota > Metazoa > Chordata > Mammalia > Primates > Cercopithecidae > Erythrocebus > Erythrocebus patas. The sequence goes on along the minus strand of JAKFHT010000590.1, from coordinate 42,917 downwards.
GTCCGTTTGAGCCGGTCTGTTACTGTTTGAGCTGGTCTGTTCCTGTTTGAGTCCAGTTTGAGCCATTCAAAACCGGTGTGAGCCGGTCTAGTCCGTTTGAGTCCGGTTTGAGCCGGTCAAAACCGGTTTGAGCCTGTTTGTTCCGGTTTGAGTCCTTTTTGAGCCAGTCAAAACAGGTTTGAGCCGGTCTGGTCCTGTTTGAGTCCGGTTTGAGCAGGTCAAAACCGGTTTGAGCCGGTCTGGCCTGGTTTGAGTCTGGTTTGAGCAGGTCAAAACCGTTTTGAGCTGATCTGGTCCGGATAAATACGGTCAAAACCAGTTTGAGTCTGTTTGAGCCGGTCAAAACCGGTTTGAGCCGGTCTGGTCGGGTTTGAGTCCAGTTTGAGCCGGTCAAAATCGGTTTGAGCCAGTCTGGCCTGGTTTGATTTGGTCAAAACCCGTTTGAGTCCGGTTTGAGCTGGTCAAAACCGGTTTGAGCCGGTTTGAGCCGGTCTGGTCCTGTTTGAGTCTGGTTTGAGCCAGTCAAAACCGGTTTCAGCCGGTCTGGTTCGGTTTGAGTCCGGTTTGAGTCCAGTTTGAGCCGGTCAAAACCGTTTGAGCCGGTCTGGTCCGTTTGAGTCCGGTTTGAGCCAGTCAAAATCGATTGAGACGGTCTGGCCTGGTTTGATCTGGTCAAAACCCGTATGAGACGGTTTGAGCCGGTGAAAACCGGTTTGAGATGTTCTGGTCCGGTTTGAGCCAGTTTGAGCCGGTCTGGTCTGGTTTGAGCCGGTTTGAGCCGGTCTGTTACTGTTTGAGCCTGTCTGTTCCTGTTTGAGTCCAGTTTGAGCCATTCAAAACCGGTGTGAGCCGGTCTAGTCCGGTTTGAGTCAGTTTGAGCCATTCAAAACCGGTTTGAGCCTGTTTGTTCCGGTTTGAGTCCTTTTGAGCCAGTCAAAACAGGTTTGAGCCGGTCTGGTCCGTTTGAGTCCGGTTTGAGCCGGTCAAAACCGGTTTGAGCCGGTCTGGCCTGGTTTGAGTCCGTTTGAGCAGGTCAAAACCGTTTTGAGCTGATCTGGTCCGGATAAATACGGTCAAAACCAGTTTGAGTCTGTTTGAGCTGGTCAAAACCGGTTTGAGCCGGGCTGGTCGGGTTTGAGTCCAGTTTGAGCCAGTCAAAATCGGTTTGAGCCAGTCTGGCCTGGATTGATCCGGTTTGAGCCGGTCCAGTCATGTTTTAGTCCGGTTTGAGCCAGTCAAAACCGGTTTCAGCCGGTCTGGTTTGAGCCGGTTTGAGCCGGTCTGGTCCGGTTTGAGCCTGTCAAAACCGATTGAAACCGGTCTGGGCCGGTTTGAGTCCGGTTTGAGTCTGTTTGAGCGGTCAAAACCGGTTTGAGCCGGTCTGGCCTGGTTTGATCTGGTCAAAACCCGTATGAGACCGGTTTGAGCCGGTGAAAACGGTTTGAGATGTTCTGGTCCGGTTTGAGCCGGTTTGAGCCGTTCTGGTCTGGTGTGAGCCGGTTTGAGCTGGTCTGTTCCTGTTTGAGCCTGTCTGTTCCTGTTTGAGTCCGGTTTGAGCCGTTCAAAACCGGTTTGAGCCGGTCTAGTCGGTTTGAGTCCGGTTTGAGTCCGGTTTGAGCCGGTCAAAACCGGTTTGAGCCTGTTTGTTCCGGTTTGAGTCCTTTTTGAGCCAGTCAAAACAGATTTGAGCCGGTCTGGTCCGGTTTGTGTCCGGTTTGAGCCGGTCAAAACCGGTTTGAGCCGGTCTGGCCTGGTTTGAGTCCGGTTTGAGCAAGTCAAAACCGTTTTGAGCTGGTCTGGTCCGGATAAATACGGTCATAACCGGTTTGATTCTGTTTGAGCCGGTCAAAACCGGTTTGAGCCGGTCTGGTCGGGTTTGAGTCCAAGTTGAGCCGGTCAAAATTGGTTTGAGCCGGTCTGGCCTGGTTTGATTTGGTCAAAACCCGTTTGAGTCCGGTTTGAGCTGGTCAAAACCGGTTTGAGCCGGTCTGGCCTGGATTGATCTGGTTTGAGCCGGTCCGTCATGTTTTAGTCCGTTTGAGCCAGTCAAAACCGGTTTCAGCCGGTCTGGTTTGAGCCGGTCTGGTCCGGTTTGAGTCAGTTTGAGCCAGTCAAAATCGATTGAGACGGTCTGGCCTGGTTTGAGTCCGTTTCAGCCAGTCAAAACCGGTTTGAGCCGGTCTGGCCTGGTTTGATCTGGTCAAAACCGGTTTGAGCAGTCTGGCCTGGTTTGATCTGGTCAAAACCAGTTTGAGATGTTCTGGTCCGGTTTTAGCCGGTTTGAGCCGTTCTGGTCTGGTGTGAGTCGGTTTGAGCTGGTCTGTTCCTGTTTGAGCTGTCTGTTCCTGTTTGAGTCTGGTTTGAGCCGTTCAAAACCGGTTTGAGCCTGTCTAGTCCGGTTTGAGTCCGGTTTGAGCCAGTCAAAATCGATTGGAGACGGTCTGGCCTGCTTTGATCTGGTCAAAACCCGTATGAGTACGGTTTGAGCCGGTGAAAGTCGGTTTGAGGTGTTCTGGTCAGGTTTGAGGCAGTTTGAGCCGGTCTGGTCTGGCTTGAGCCGGTTTGAGCCGGTCTGTTACTGTTTGAGCCGGTCTGTTCCTGTTTGAGTCCAGTTTGAGCCATTCAAAACCGGTGTGAGCCGGTCGAGTCCGGTTTGAGTTTGGTTTCAGCCGGTCAAAACCGGTTTGAGCCTGTTTGTTCCGGTTTGAGTCCTTTTTGAGCCAGTCAAAACAGGTTTGAGCCGGTCTGGTCCGGTTTGAGTCCGGTTTGAGCCGGTCAAAACCGGTTTGAGCCTGTTTGTTCCGGTTTGAGTCCTTTTTGAGCCAGTCAAAACAGGTTTGAGCCGGTCTGGTCCGGTTTGAGTCCGGTTTGAGCCGTCAAAACCGGTTTGAGCCGTCTGGCCTGGTTTGAGTCCGGTTTGAGCAGGTCAAAACCGTTTTGAGCTGATCTGGTCCGGAAAAATACGGTCAAAACCAGTTTGAGTCTGTTTGAGCCGGTCAAAACCGGTTTGAGCCGGTCTGGTCGGGTTTGAGTCCAGTTTGAGCCGGTCAAAATTGGTTTGAGCCGGTCTGGCCTGGTTTGATTTGGTCAAAACCCGTTTGAGTCCGGTTTGAGCTGGTCAAAACCGGTTTGAGCCGGTCTGGCCTGGATTGATCCGGTTTGAGCCGGTCCGGTCATGTTTTAGTCCGGTTTGAGCAAGTCAAAACCGGTTTCAGCCGGTCTGGTTCGGTTTGAGCGGTCTGGTCGGTTTGAGTCCAGTTTGAGCCTGTCAAAACCGATTGAAACCGGTCTGGGCCGGTTTGAGTCCGGTTTCAGCCAGTCAAAACCGTTTGAGCCGGTCTGGCCTGGTTTGATCTGGTCAAAACCCGTATGAGACCGGTTTGAGCCGGTGAAAACCAGTTTGAGATGTTCTGGTCGGTTTGAGCGGTGAAAGCCGGTTTGAGATGTTCTGGTCTGGTGTGAGCCGGTTTGAGCTGGTCTGTTCCTGCTTGAGCCTGTCTGTTCCTGTTTGAGTCCGTTTGAGCCGTTCAAAACCGGTTTGAGCCGGTCTAGTCCGGTTTGAGTCCGGTTTGAGCCAGTCAAAATCGATTGGAGAGGGTCTGGCCTGGTTTGATCTGGTCAAAACCCGTATGAGTACAGTTTGAGCCGGTGAAAACCGGTTTGAGATGTTCTGGTCCGGTTTGAGCCAGTTTGAGCCGGTCTGGTCTGGCTTGAGCCGGTTTGAGCCGGTCTGTTACTGTTTGAGCCGGTCTGTTCCTGTTTGAGTCCAGTTTGAGCCATTCAAAACCGGTGTGAGCCGGTCTAGTCCGGTTTGAGTCCGGTTTCAGCCGGTCAAAACCGGTTTGAGCCTGTTTGTTCCGGTTTGAGTCCTTTTTGAGCCAGTCAAAACAGGTTTGAGCCGGTCTGGTCCGGTTTGAGTCGGTTTGAGCCGGTCAAAACCGGTTTGAGCCGGTCTGGCCTGGTTTGAGTCCGGTTTGAGCAGGTCCAAACCGTTTTGAGCTGGTCTGGTCCGGATAAATATGGTCAAAACCGGTTTGAGTCTGTTTGAGCCTGTCAAAACCGGTTTGAGCCGGTCTGGTCGGGTTTGAGTCCAGTTTGAGCCGGTCAAAACCGGTTTGAGCAGGTCTGGCCTGGTTTGATCTGGTCAAAACCCGTATGAGACCGGTTTGAGCCGGTTTGAGCGGTGAAAACCGGTTTGAGATGTTCTGGTCCGGTTTGAGCCGGTTTGAGCCATTCTGGTCTGGTGTGAGACGGTTTGAGCTGGTCTGTTCCTGTTTGAGCCGGTCTGTTCCTGTTTGAGTCCGGTTTGAGCCATTCAAAACGGGTTTGAGCCGGTCTAGTCCGGTTTGAGTCCAGTTTGAGCCAGTCAAAATCGATTGGAGACGGTCTGGCCTGCTTTGATCTGGTCAAAACCTGTATGAGTACGGTTTGAGGCGGTGAAAGCCGGTTTGAGATGTTCTGGTCAGGTTTGAGGCAGTTTGAGCCGGTCTGGTCTGGCTTGAGCCGGTTTGAGCCGGTCTGTTACTGTTTGAGCTGGTCTGTTCCTGTTTGAGTCCAGTTTGAGCCATTCAAAACCGGTTTGAGCCGGGCTGGTCGGGTTTGAGTCCAGTTTGAGCCGGTCAAAATCGGTTTGAGCCAGTCTGGCCTGGTTTGATTTGGTCAAAACCCGTTTGAGTCCGGTTTGAGCTGGTCAAAACCGGTTTGAGCCGGTCTGGCCTCGATTGATCCAGTTTGAGCCGGTCCAGTCATGTTTTAGTCCGGTTTGAGCCAGTCAAAACCGGTTTCAGCCGGTCTGGTTCGGTTTGAGCCGGTCTTGTCCGGTTTGAGCCTGTCAAAACCGATTGAAACCGGTCTGGGCCGGTTTGAGTCCGGTTTCAGCCAGTCAAAACCGGTTTGAGCCGGTCTGGCCTGGTTTGAGTCCGGTTTGAGCAGGACAAAACCGTTTTGAGCTGGTCTGGTCTGGATAAATATGTTCAAAACCGGTTTGAGTCTGTTTGAGCCGGTCAAAACCGGTTTGAGCCGGTCTGACCTGGATTGATCCGGTTTGAGCCGGTCCGGTCATGTTTTAGTCCGCTTTGAGCCAGTCAAAACCGGTTTCAGCCGGTCTGGTTCGGTTTGAGCCGGTCTTGTCCGGTCTGAGCCAGTCAAAACAGGTTTGAGCCGGTCTGGTCCTGTTTGAGTCCGGTTTGAGCCAGTCAAAACCGGTTTGAGCCGGTCTGGCCTGGTTTGAGTCCGGTTTGAGCAGGTCAAAACCGTTTTGAGCTGGTCTGGTCTGGATAAATATGGTCAAAACCGGTTTGAGTCTGTTTGAGCCGGTCAAAACCGGTTTGAGCCGGTCTGGTCGGGTTTGAGTCCAGTTTGAGCCGGTCAAAATTGGTTTGAGCCCGTCTGGCCTCGTTTGATTTGGTCAAAACCCGTTTGAGTCCGGTTTGAGCTGGTCAAAACCGGTTTGAGCCGGTCTGGCATGGATTGATCCGGTTTGAGCCGGTCCGGTCATATTTTAGTCCGGTTTGAGCCAGTCAAAACGGGTTTCAGCCGGTCTGGTTTGCCTTGAGCCGGTCTGGTCCGGTTTGAGCCTGTCAAAACCGATAGAAACAGGTCTGGGCCGGTTTGAGTCCGGTTTCTGGCGGTCAAAACCGGTTTGAGCCGGTCTGGCCTGGTTTGATCTGGTCAAAACCCGTATGAGACCGGTTTGAGCCGGTGAAAACCGGTTTGAGATGTTCTGGTCCGGTTTGAGCCGGTTTGAGCCGTTCTGGTTTGGTGTGTGCCCGTTTGAGCTGGTCTGTTCCTGTTTGAGCCTGTCTGTTCCTGTTTGAGTCCGGTTTGAGCCGTTCAAAACCGGTTTGAGCCGGTCTAGTCAGGTTTGAGTCCTGTTTGAGCCAGTCAAAATCGATTGGAGACGGTCTGGCCTGGTTTGATCTGGTCAAAACCCGTATGAGTACGGTTTGAGCCGGTGAAAACCGGTTTGAGATGTTCTGGTCAGGTTTGAGGCAGTTTGAGCCGGTCTGGTCTGGCTTGAGCCGGTTTGAGCCGGTCTGTTACTGTTTGAGCCGGTCTGTTCCTGTTTGAGTCCAGTTTGAGCCATTCAAAACCGGTGTGTGCCAGTCTAGTCCGGTTTGAGTCCGGTTTCAGCCGGTCAAAACCGGTTTGAGCCTGTTTGTTCCGGTTTGAGTCGTTTTTGAGCCAGTCAACACAGGTTTGAGCCGGTCTGGTCCGGTTTGAGTCTGGTTTGAGCCGGTCAAAACCAGTTTGAGCCGGTCTGGCCTGGTTTGAGTCCGGTTTGAGCAGGTCAAAACCGTTTTGAGCTGGTCTGGTCCGGATAAATATGGTCAAAACCGGTTTGAGTCTGTTTGAGCCGGTCAAAACCGGTTTGAGCCAGTCTGGTCGTGTTTGAGACCAGTTTGAGCCGGTCAAAATTGGTTTGAGCCGGTCTGGCCTGGTTTGATTTGGTCAAAACCCGTTTGAGACCGGTTTGAGCTGGTCAAAACCGGTTTGAGCCGGTCTGGCCTGGATTGATCCGGTTTGAGCCGGTCCGGTCATGTTTTAGTCCGGTTTGAGCCAGTCAAAACCGGTTTCAGCCGGTCTGGTTCGGTTTGAGCCGGTCTGGTCCGGTTTGAGCCTGTCAAAACCGTTTGAAACCGATCTGGGCCGGTTTGAGTCCGGTTTCAGCCGGTCAAAACCGGTTTGAGCCGGTCTGGCCTGGTTTGATCTGGTCAAAACCCGTATGAGACCGGTTTGAGCCGGTGAAAACCGGTTTGAGATGTTCTGGTCCGGTTTGAGCCGGTTTGAGCCGTTCTGGTCTGGTGTGAGTCGGTTTGAGCTGGTCTGTTCCTGTTTGAGCTGTCTGTTCCTGTTTGAGTCTGGTTTGAGCCGTTCAAAACCGGTTTGAGCCAGTCTAGTCCGGTTTGAGTCCGGTTTGAGCCAGTCAAAATCGATTGGAGACGGTTTGGCCTGGTTTGATCTGGTCAAAACCCGTATGAGTACGGTTTGAGCCAGTGAAAACCGGTTTGAGATGTTCTGGTCCGGTTTCAGCCAGTTTGAGCCGGTCTGGTCTGGCTTGAGCCGGTTTGAGCCGGTCTGTTACTGTTTGAGCCGGTCTGTTCCTGTTTGAGTCCAGTTTGCGCCATTCAAAAGCGGTATGAGCCGGTCTAGTCCGGTTTGAGTCCGGTTTCTGCCGGTCAAAACCGATTTGAGCCTGTTTGTTCCGGTTTGAGTCCTTTTTGAGCCAGTCAACACAGGTTTGAGCCGGTTTGAGCCGGTCCGGTCATGTTTTAGTCCGGTTTGAGCCGGTCAAAAGCGGTTTGAGCCGGTCTGGCCTGGTTTGAGTCCGGTTTGAGCAAGTCAAAACCGTTTTGAGCTGGAGTGGTCCGGATAAATACGGTCATAACCGGTTTGATTCTGTTTGAGCCGGTCAAAACCGGTTTGAGCCGGTCTGGTCGGGTTTGAGTCCAGGTTGAGCTGGTCAAAATTGGTTTGAGCCGGTCTGGCCTGGTTTGATTTGGTCAAAACCCGTTTGAGTCCGGTTTGAGCTGGTCAAAACCGGTTTGAGCCGGTCTGGCCTGGATTGATCTGGTTTGATCCGGTCCGGTCATGTTTTAGTCCGGATTAAGCCAGTCAAATCCGGTTTCAGCCGGTTTGGTTCGGTTTGAGCCGGTCTGGTCCGGTTTGAGCCTGTCAAAAACGACTGAAACCGGTCTGGGCCGGTTTGAGTCCGGTTTCAGCCAGTCAAAACCGGTTTGAGCCGGTCTGGCCTGGTTTGATCTGGTCAAAACCAGTATGAGACCGGTTTGACCCGGTGAAAACCGGTTTGAGATGTTCTGGTCCGTTTTGAGCCTGTTTGAGCCGTTCTGGTCTGGTGTGAGTCGGTTTGAGCTGGTCTGTTCCTGTTTGAGCTGTCTGTTCCTGTTTGAGTCCGGTTTGAGCCGTTCAAAACCGGTTTGAGCCAGTCTAGTCCGGTTTGAGTCCGGTTTGAGCCAGTCAAAATCCAATGGAGACGGTCTGGCCTGGTTTGATCTGGTCAAAACCCGTATGAGTACGGTTTGAGCCGGTGAAAACCGGTTTGAGATGTTCTGGTCAGGTTTGAGGCAGTTTGAGCCGTTCTGGTCTGGCTTGAGCCGGTTTGAGCCGGTCTGTTACTGTTTGAGCCGGTCTGTTCCTGTTTGAGTCCAGTTTGAGCCATTCAAAACCGGTGTGAGCCGGTCTAGTCCGGTTTCAGTCCGGTTTCAGCCGGTCAAAACCGGTTTGAGCCTGTTTGTTCCAGTTTGAGTCCTTTTTGAGCCAGTCGAAACAGGTTTGAGCCGGTCTGGTCCGGTTTGAGTCCGGTTTGAGCCAGTCAAAATCGGTTTGAGTCGGTCTGGCCTGGATTGAGTCCGGTTTGAGCAGGTCCAAACCGTTTTGAGCTGGTCTGGTCCGGATAAATATGGTCAAAACCGGTTGGAGTCTGTTTGAGCCGGTCAAAACCGGTTTGAGCCGGTCTGGTCGGGTTTGAGTCCAGTTGGAGCCGGTCAAAACCGGTTTGAGCAGGTCTGGCCTGGTTTGATCTGGTCAAAACCCGTATGAGACCGGTTTGAGCCGGTGAAAACCGGTTTGAGATGTTCTGGTCCGGTTTGAGCCGGTTTGAGCCATTCTGGTCTGGTGTGAGACGGTTTGAGCTGGTCTGTTCCTGTTTGAGCCGGTCTGCTCCTGTTTGAGTCCGTTTGAGCCGTTCAAAACCGGTTTGAGCCGGTCTAGTCCGGTTTGAGTCCGGTTTGAGCCAGTCAAAATCGATTGGAGAAGGTCTGGCCTGGTTTGATCTGGTCAAAACCCGTATGAGTACGGTTTGAGGCGGTGAAAGCCGGTTTGAGATGTTCTGGTCAGGTTTGAGGCAGTTTGAGCCGGTCTGGTCTGGCTTGAGCCGGTTTGAGCCGGTCTGTTACTGTTTGAGCCGGTCTGTTCCTGTTTGAGTCCAGTTTGAGCCATTCAAAACCGGTTTGAGCCGGTCTGGTCGTGTTTGAGTCCAGTTTGAGCCGGTCAAAATCGGTTTGAGCCAGTCTGGCCTGGTTTGATTTGGTCAAAACCCGTTTGAGTCCGGTTTGAGCTGGTCAAAAACGGTTTGAGCCGGTGTGGCCTCGATTGATCCAGTTTGAGCCGGTCCAGTCATGTTTTAGTCCGGTTTGAGCCAGTCAAAACCGGTTTCAGCCGGTCTGGTTCGGTTTGAGCCGGTCTGGTCGGTTTGAGTCCAGTTTGAGCCTGTCAAAACCGATTGAAACCGGTCTGGGCCGGTTTGAGTCCGGTTTCAGCCAGTCAAAACCGGTTTGAGCCGGTCTGGCCTGGTTTGATCTGGTCAAAACCCGTATGAGACAGGTTTGAGCCGGTGAAAACCGGTTTAAGATGTTGTGGTCCTGTTTGAGCCGGTTTAAGCCGTTCTGGTCTGGTGTGAGCCGGTTTGAGCTGGTCTATTCCTGCTTGAGCCTGTCTGTTGCTGTTTGAGTCCGGTTTGAGCCGTTCAAAACCGGTTTGAGCCGGTCTAGTCCGGTTTGAGTCCGGTTTGAGCCAGTCAAAATCGATTGGAGACGGTCTGGCCTGGTTTGATCTGGTCAAAACCCGTATGAGTACGGTTTGAGCCGGTGAAAACCGGTTTGAGATGTTCTGGTCCGGTTTGAGCCAGTTTGTGCCGGTCTGGTCTGGCTTGAGACGGTTTGAGCCTGTCTGTTACTGTTTGAGCCGGTCTGTTCCTGTTTGAGTCCAGTTTGAGCCATTCAAAACCGGTCTGTGCCGGTCTAGTCCGGTTTGAGTCCGCTTTCAGCCAGTCAAAACCGGTTTGAGCCTGTTTGTTCCGGTTTGAGTCGTTTTTGAGCCAGTCAACACAGGTTTGAGCCGGTCTGGTCCGGTTTGAGTCCGGTTTGAGCCGGTCAAAACCAGTTTGAGCCGGTCTGGCCTGGTTTGAGTCCGGTTTGAGCAGGTCAAAACCGTTTTGAGCTGGTCTGGTCCTGATAAATATGGTCAAAACCGGTTTGAGTCTGTTTGAGCCGGTCAAAACCGGTTTGAGCCGGTCTGGTCGTGTTTCAGTCCAGTTTGAGCCGGTCAAAATTGGTTTGAGCCGGTCTGGCCTGGTTTGATTTGGTCAAACCCGCTTTGAGTCCGGTTTGAGCCGGTGAAAACCGGTTTGAGATGTTCTGGTCCGGTTTGAGCCGGTTTGAGCCATTCTGGTCTGGTGTGAGCCGGTTTGAGCTGGTCTGTTCCTGTTTGAGCCGGTCTGTTCCTGTTTGAGTCCGTTTGAGCCGTTCAAAACCGGTTTGAGCCGGTCTAGTCCGGTTTGAGTCCGGTTTGAGCCAGTCAAAATCGATTGGAGAGGGTCTGGCCTGGTTTGATCTGGTCAAAACCCGTATGAGTACGGTTTGAGGCGGTGATAGCCGATTTGAGATGTTCTGGTCACGTTTGAGGCAGTTTGAGCCGGTCTGGTCTGGCTTGAGCCGGTTTGAGCTGGTCTGTTACTGTTTGAGCCGGTCTGTTCCTGTTTGAGTCCAGTTTGAGCCATTCAAAAGCGGTGTGAGCCGGTCTAGTCCGGTTTGAGTCCGGTTTCAGCTGGTCAAATCCGGTTTGAGCCTGTTTGTTCCGGTTTGAGTCCTTTTTGAGCCAGTCAAAACAGGTTTGAGCCGGTCTGGTCCCGTTTGAGTCCGGTTTGAGCCGGTCAAAACCGGTTTGAGCTGATCTGGTCCGGAAAAGTACGGTCAAAAGCAGTTTGAGTCTGTTTGAGCCGGTCAAAACCGGTTTCAGCCGGGCTGGTCGGGTTTGAGTCCAGTTTGAGCTGGTCAAAATTGGTTTGAGCCGGTCTGGCCTGGTTTGATTTGGTCAAAACCCGTTTGAGTCTGGTTTGAGCTGGTCAAAACCGGTTTGAGCCGGTCTGGCCTGGATTGATCCGGTTTGAGCCGGTCCGGTCATGTTTTAGTCCGGTTTGAGCAAGTCAAAACCGGTTTCAGCCGGTCTGGTTCGGTTTGAGCCGGTCTGGTCCGGTATGAGCCTGTCAAAACCAATTGAAACCGGTCTGGGCCGGTTTGAGTCCGGTTTCAGCCGGTCAAAACAGGTTTGAGCCGGTCTGGCCTGGTTTGATCTGGTCAAAACCCCTATGAGACCGGTTTGAGCCGGTGAAAACCGGTTTGAGATGTTCTGGTCCGGTTTGAGCCGGTTTGAGCCGTTCTGGTCTGGTGTGAGCCGGTTTGAGCTGGTCTGTTCCTGCTTGAGCCTGTCTGTTCCTGTTTGAGTCCGGTTTGAGCCGTTCAAAACCGGTTTGAGCCGGTCTAGTCCGGTTTGAGTCCGGTTTGAGCCAGTCAAAATCGATTGGAGAGCGTCTGGCCTGGTTTGATCTGGTCAAAACCCGTATGAGTACGGTTTGAGCAGGTGAAATCCGGTTTGAGATGTTCTGGTCCGGTTTGAGCCAGTTTGAGCCGGTCTGGTCTGGCTTGAGCCGGTTTGAGCCGGTCTGTTACTGTTTGAGCCGGTCTGTTCCTGTTTGAGTCCAGTTTGAGCCATTCAAAACCGGTGTGAGCCAGTCTAGTCCGGTTTGAGTCCGGTTTCAGCCGGTCAAAACCGGTTTGAGCCTGTTTGTTCCAGTTTGAGTCCTTTTTGAGCCAGTCAAAACAGGTTTGAGCCGGTCTGGTCCGGTTCGAGTCGGTTTGAGCCGGTCAAAACCAGTCTGAGCCGGTCTGGCTTGGTTTGAGTCCGGTTTGAGCAGGCCAAAACCGTTTTGAGCTGGTCTGGTCCGGATAAATATTGTCATAACCGGTTTGAGTCTGTTTGAGCCGGTCAAAACCGGTTTGAGCCGGTCTGGTCGGGTTTGAGTCCAGTTTGAGCCGGTCAAAATTGGTTTGAGCTGGTCTGGCCTGGTTTGATTTGGTCAAAACCCGTTTGAGTCCGGTTTGAGCTGGTCAAAACCGGTTTGAGCCGGTCTGGCCTTGATTGATCCGGTTTGAGCCTGTCCGGTCATGTTTTAGTCCGGTTTGAGCCAGTCAAAACCGGTTTCAGCCGGTCTGGTTCGGTTTGAGCCGGTCTTGTCCGGTTTGAGCCTGTCAAAACCAATTGAAACTGGTCTGGGCCGGTTTGAGTCCGGTTTCAGCCAGTCAAAACCGGTTTGAGCCGGTCTGGCCTGGTTTGATCTGGTCAAAACCCGTATGAGACCGGTTTGAGCCGGTGAAAACCGGTTTGAGATGTTCTGGTCCGGTTTGAGCCGGTTTGAGCCGTTCTGGTCTGGTGTGAGCCGGTTGAGCTGGTCTGTTCCTGCTTGAGCCTGTCTGTTCCTGTTTGAGTCCGGTTTGAGCCGTTCAAAACCGGTTTGAGCCGGTCTAGTCCGGTTTGAGTCCGGTTTGAGCCAGTCAAAATCGATTGGAGACGGTCTGGCCTGCTTTGATCTGGTCAAAACCCGTATGAGTACGGTTTGAGCCGGTGAAAGCCAGTTTGAGGTGTTCTGGTCAGGTTTGAGGCAGTTTGAGCTGGTCTGGTCTGGCTTGAGCCGGTTTGAGCTGGTCTGTTACTGTTTGAGCCGGTCTGTTCCTGTTTGAGTCCAGTTTGAGCCATTCAAAACTGGTGTGAGCCGGTCTAGTCCGGTTTGACTCCGGTTTCAGCCGGTCAAAACCGGTTTGAGCCTGTTTGTTCCGGTTTGAGTCCTTTTTGAGCCAGTCAAAACAGGTTTGAGCCAGTCTGGTCCGGTTTGAGTCCGGTTTGAGCCGGTCAAAACCGGTTTGAGCCGGTCTGGCCTGGTTTGAGTCTGGTTTGAGCAGGTCAAAACCGTTTTGAGCTGATCTGGTCCGGAAAAATACGGTCAAAACCAGTTTGAGTCTGTTTGAGCCGGTCAAAACCGGTTTGAGCCGGTCTGGTCGGGTTTGAGTCCAGTTTGAGCCGGTCAAAATTGGTTTGAGCCGGTCTGGCCTGGTTTGATTTGGTCAAAACCCGTTTGAGTCCGGTTTGAGCTGGTCAAAACCGTTTGAGCCGGTCTGGCCTGGATTGATCCGGTTTGAGCCGGTCCAGTCATGTTTTAGTCCGTTTGAGCCAGTCAAAACCGGTTTCAGCCGGTCTGGTTCGGTTTGAGCCGGTCTTGTCCGGTTTGAGCCTGTCAAAACCGATTGAAACTGGTCTGGGCCGGTTTGAGTCCGGTTTCAGCCAGTCAAAACCGGTTTGAGCCTGTCTGGCCTGGTTTGATCTGGTCAAAACCCGTATGAGTACGGTTTGAGCCGGTGAAAACCGGTTTGAGATGTTCTGGTCCGGTTTGAGCCAGTTTGAGCCGGTCTGGTCTGGCTTGAGCCGGTTTGAGCCGGTCTGTTACTGTTTGAGCCGGTCTGTTCCTGTTTGAGTCCAGTTTGAGCCATTCAAAACCGGTGTGAGCCAGTCTAGTCCGGTTTGAGTCCGGTTTCAGCCGGTCAAAACCGGTTTGAGCCTGTTTGTTCCAGTTTGAGTCCTTTTTGAGCCAGTCAAAACAGGTTTGAGCCGGTCTGGTCCGGTTTGAGTCCGGTTTGAGCCGGTCAAAACCAGTTTGAGCCGGTCTGGCCTGGTTTGAGTCCGGTTTGAGCAGGCCAAAACCGTTTTGAGCTGGTCTGGTCCGGATAAATATGGTCAAAACCGGTTTGAGTCTGTTTGAGCCGGTCAAAACCGGTTTGAGCCGGTCTGGTCGGGTTTGAGTCCAGTTTGAGCCGGTCAAAATTGGTTTGAGCTGGTCTGGCCTGGTTTGATTTGGTCAAAACCCGTTTGAGTCCGGTTTGAGCTGGTCAAAACCGGTTTGAGCCGGTCTGGCCTTGATTGATCCGGTTTGAGCCTGTCCGGTCATGTTTTAGTCCGGTTTGAGCCAGTCAAAACCGGTTTCAGCCGGTCTGGTTCGGTTTGAGCCGGTCTTGTCCGGTTTGAGCCTGTCAAAACCAATTGAAACTGGTCTGGGCCGGTTTGAGTCCGGTTTCAGCCAGTCAAAACCGGTTTGAGCCGGTCTGGCCTGGTTTGATCTGGTCAAAACCCGTATGAGACCGGTTTGAGGTAGTGAAAACCGGTTTGAGATGTTCTGGTCCGGTTTGAGCCGGTTTGAGCCGTTCTGGTCTGGTGTGAGCCGGTTGAGCTGGTCTGTTCCTGCTTGAGCCTGTCTGTTCCTGTTTGAGTCCGGTTTGAGCCGTTCAAAACCGGTTTGAGCCGGTCTAGTCCGGTTTGAGTCCGGTTTGAGCCAGTCAAAATCGATTGGAGACGGTCTGGCCTGCTTTGATCTGGTCAAAACCCGTATGAGTACGGTTTGAGCCGGTGAAAGCCAGTTTGAGGTGTTCTGGTCAGGTTTGAGGCAGTTTGAGCCGGTCTGGTCTGGCTTGAGCCGGTTTGAGCTGGTCTGTTACTGTTTGAGCCGGTCTGTTCCTGTTTGAGTCCAGTTTGAGCCATTCAAAACCGGTGTGAGCCGGTCTAGTCCGGTTTGACTCCGGTTTCAGCCGGTCAAAACCGGTTTGAGCCTGTTTGTTCCGGTTTGAGTTTTTTTCGAGCCAGTCAAAACAGGTTTGAGCCGGTCTGGTCCGGTTTGAGTCCGGTTTGAGCCGGTCAAAACCGGTTTGAGCCGGTCTGGCCTGGTTTGAGTCTGGTTTGAGCAGGTCAAAACCGTTTTGAGCTGATCTGGTCTGGAAAAATACGGTCAAAACCAGTTTGAGTCTGTTTGAGCCGGTCAAAACCGGTTTGAGCCGGTCTGGTCGGGTTTGAGTCCAGTTTGAGCCGGTCAAAATTGGTTTGAGCCGGTCTGGCCTGGTTTGATTTGGTCAAAACCGTTTGAGTCCGGTTTGAGCTGGTCAAAACCGGTTTGAGCCGGTTTGAGCTGGTCTGTTCCTGTTTGAGCCGGTCCAGTCATGTTTTAGTCCGGTTTGAGCCAGTCAAAACCGGTTTCAGCCGGTCTGGTTCGGTTTGAGCCAGTCTTGTCCGGTTTGAGCCTGTCAAAACCGATTGAAACTGGTCTGGGCCGGTTTGAGTCCGGTTTGAGCCTGTCAAAACCGGTTTGAGCCGGTCTGGCCTGGTTTGATCTGGTCAAAACCCGTATGAGTCCGGTTTGAGCTGGTGAAAACCGGTTTGAGATGTTCTGGTCCGGTTTGAGCCGGTTTGAGCCGTTCTGGTCTGGTGTGAGCCGGTTTGAGCTGGTCTGTTCCTGCTTGAGCCTGTCTGTTCCTGTTTGAGTCCGGTTTGAGCCGTTCAAAACCGGTTTGAGCCGGTCTAGTCCGGTTTGAGTCCGGTTTGAGCCAGTCAAAATCGATTGGAGACGGTCTGGCCTGCTTTGATCTGGTCAAAACCCGTATGAGTACGGTTTGAGCTGGTGAAAGCCGGTTTGAGGTGTTCTGGTCAGGTTTGAGGCAGTTTGAGCCGGTCTGGTCAGGCTTGAGCCTGTTTGAGCCGGTCTGTTACTGTTTGAGCCGGTCTGTTCCTGTTTGAGTCCAGTTTGAGCCATTCAAAACCGGTTTGAGCCGGACTGGTCGGGTTTGAGTCCAGTTTGAGCCGGTCAAAATCGGTTTGAGCCGGTCTGGCCTGGTTTGATTTGGTCAAAACACGTTTGAGTCCGTTTGAGCTGGTCAAAACCGGTTTGAGCGGTCTGGCCTGGATTGATCCGGTTTGAGCCGGTCCAGTCATGTTTTAGTCCGGTTTGAGCCAGTCAAAACCGGTTTCAGCCGGTCTGGTTCGGTTTGAGCCAGTCTTGTCCGGTTTGAGCCTGTCAAAACCGATTGAAACCGGTCTGGGCCGGTTTGAGTCCGGTTTCAGCCTGTCAAAACCGGTTTGAGCCGGTCTGGCCTGGTTTGATCTGGTCAAAACCCGTATGAGACCGGTTTGAGCCGGTGAAAACCGGTTTGAGATGTTCTGGTCCGGTTTGAGCCGGTTTGAGCCGTTCTGGTCTGGTGTGAGCCGGTTTGAGCTGGTCTGTTCCTGTTTGAGCCGGTCTGTTCCTGTTTGAGTCCGGTTTGAGCCGTTCAAAACCGGTTTGAGCCGGTCTAGTCCGGTTTGAGTCCGGTTTGAGCCAGTCAAAATCGATTGGAGAGGGTCTGGCCTGGTTTGATCTGGTCAAAACCTGTATGAGTACGGTTTGAGCCAGTGAAAACCGGTTTGAGATGTTGTGGTCCGGTTTGAGCCAGTTTGAGCTGGTCTGGTCAGGCTTGGGCCGGTTTGAGCCGGTCTGTTACTGTTTGAGCCGGTCTGTTCCTGTTTGAGTCCAGTTTGAGCCATTCAAAACCGGTGTGAGCCGGTCTAGTCCGGTTTGAGTCCGGTTTCAGCCGGTCAAAACCGGTTTGAGCCTGTTTGTTCCGGTTTGAGTCCTTTTTGAGCCAGTCGAAACAGGTTTGAGCCGGTCTGGTCCGGTTTGAGTCCGGTTTGAGCCGGTCAAAACCGGTTTGAGCCGGTCTGGCCTGGTTTGAGTCTGGTTTGAGCAGGTCAAAACCGTTTTGAGCTGGTCTGGTCCGGATAAATATGGTCAAAACCGGTTTGAGTCTGTTTGAGCCGGTCAAAACCGGTTTGAGCCGGTCTGGTCGGGTTTGAGTCCAGTTTGAGCCGGTCAAAACCGGTTTGAGCAGGTCTGGCCTGGTTTGATCTGGTCAAAACCCGTATGAGACCGGTTTGAGCCGGTGAAAACCGGTTTGAGATGTTCTGGTCCGGTTTGAGCCGGTTTGAGCCATTCTGGTCTGGTGTGAGACGGTTTGAGCTGGTCTGTTCCTGTTTGAGCCGGTCTGTTCCTGTTTGAGTCCGGTTTGAGCCGTTCAAAACCGGTTTGAGCCGGTCTAGTCCGGTTTGAGTCCGGTTTGAGCCAGTCAAAATCGATTGGAGACGGTCTGGCCTGCTTTGATCTGGTCAAAACCCGTATGAGTACGGTTTGAGCCGGTGAAAACCGGTTTGAGATGTTCTGGTCAGGTTTGAGGCAGTTTGAGACGGTCTGGTCTGGCTTGAGCCGGTTTGAGCCGGTCTGTTACTGTTTGAGCCGGTCTGTTCCTGTTTGAGTCCAGTTTGAGCCATTCAAAACCGGTTTGAGCCGGTCTGGTCGGGTTTGAGTCCAGGTTGAGCCGGTCAAAATTGGTTTGAGCCGGTCTGGCCTGGTTTGATTTGGTCAAAACCCGTTTGAGTCCGGTTTGAGTCCGGTTTGAGCTGGTCAAAACCGGTTTGAGCCGGTCTGGCCTGGATTGATCCGGTTTGAGCCGGTCCAGTCATGTTTTAGTCCGGTTTGAGCCAGTCAAAACCGGTTTCAGCCGGTCTGGTTCGGTTTGAGCCGGTCTTGTCGGTTTGAGCCTGTCAAAACGATTGAAACCGGTCTGGGCCGGTTTGAGTCCGGTTTCAGCCAGTCAAAACAGGTTTGAGCCGGTCTGGCCTGGTTTGATCTGGTCAAAACCCGTATGAGGCCGGTTTGAGCTGGTGAAAACCGGTTTGAGATGTTCTGGTCCGGTTTGAGCCGGTTTGAGCCGTTCTGGTCTGGTGTGAGCCGGTTTCAGCTGGTCTGTTCCTGCTTGAGCCTGTCTGTTCCTGTTTGAGTCCGGTTTGAGCCGTTCAAAACCGGTTTGAGCCGGTCTAGTCCGGTTTGAGTCCGGTTTGAGCCAGTCAAAATCGATTGAGACGGTCTGGCCTGCTTTGATCTGGTCAAAACCCGTATGAGACGGTTTGAGCGGTTTGAGCTGGTGAAAACCGGTTTGAGATGTTCTGGTCAGGTTTGAGGCAGTTTGAGCCGGTCTGGTCCGGTTTGAGCCTGTTTGAGCCGGTCTGTTACTGTTTGAGCCGGTCTGTTCCTGTTTGAGTCCAGTTTGAGCCATTCAAAACCGGTTTGAGCCGGTCTGGTCGGTTTGAGTCCAGTTTGAGCCGGTCAAAATCGGTTTGAGCCGGTCTGGCCTGGTTTGATTTGGTCAAAACCCGTTTGAGTCCGGTTTGAGCTGGTCAAAACCGGTTTGAGCCGGTCTGGCCTGGATTGATCCGGTTTGAGCCGGTCCAGTCATGTTTTAGTCCGGTTTGAGCCAGTCAAAACCGGTTTCAGCCGGTCTGGTTCGGTTTGAGCCAGTCTTGTCCGGTTTGAGCCTGTCAAAACCGATTGAAACCGGTCTGGGCCGGTTTGAGTCCGGTTTCAGCCAGTCAAAACAGGTTTGAGCCGGTCTGGCCTGGTTTGATCTGGTCAAAACCCGTATGAGACCGGTTTGAGCCGGTGAAAACCAGTTTGAGATGTTCTGGTCCGGTTTGAGCCGGTTTGAGCCGTTCTGGTCTGGTGTGAGCCGGTTTGAGCTGGTCTGTTCCTGCTTGAGCCTGTCTGTTCCTGTTTGAGTCCGTTTGAGCCGTTCAAAACCGGTTTGAGCCGGTCTAGTCCGGTTTGAGTCCGGTTTGAGCCAGTCAAAATCGATTGGAGAGGGTCTGGCCTGGTTTGATCTGGTCAAAACCGGTTTGAGTCTGGTTTGAGCCAGTGAAAACCGGTTTGAAATGTTCTGGTCCGGTTTGAGCCAGTTTGAGCCGGTCTGGTCTGGCTTGAGCCGGTTTGAGCCGGTCTGTTACTGTTTGAGCCTGTCTGTTCCTGTTTGAGTCCAGTTTGAGCCATTCAAAACCGGTGTGAGCCGGTCTAGTCCGGTTTGAGTCCGGTTTCAGCCGGTCAAAACCGGTTTGAGCCTGTTTGTTCGGTTTGAGTCCTTTTTGAGCCAGTCGAAACAGGTTTGAGCCGGTCTGGTCCGGTTTGAGTCCGGTTTGAGCCGGTCAAAACCGGTTTGAGCCGGTCTGGCCTGGTTTGAGTCCGGTTTGAGCAGGTCAAAACAGTTTTGAGCAGGTCTGGTCCGGATAAATATGGTCAAAACCGGTTTGAGTCTGTTTGAGCCGGTCAAAACCGGTTTGAGCCGGTCTGGTCGGGTTTGAGTCCAGTTTGAGCCGGTCAAAACCGGTTTGAGCAGGTCTGGCCTGGTTTGATCTGGTCAAAACCCGTATGAGACCGGTTTGAGCCGGTGAAAACCGGTTTGAGATGTTCTGGTCTGGTTTGAGCCAGTTTGAGCCGGTCTGGTCTGGCTTGAGCCGGTTTGAGCCGGTCTGTTACTGTTTGAGCCGGTCTGTTCCTGTTTGAGTCCAGTTTGAGCCATTCAAAACCGGTGTGAGCCGGTCTAGTCCGGTTTGAGTCCGGTTTCAGCCGGTCAAAACCGGTTTGAGCCTGTTTGTTCCGGTTTGAGTCCTTTTTGAGCCAGTCGAAACAGGTTTGAGCCGGTCTGGTCCGGTTTGAGTCTGGTTTGAGCCGGTCAAAACCGGTTTGAGCCGGTCTGGCCTGGTTTGAGTCCGGTTTGAGCAGGTCCAAACCGTTTTGAGCTGGTCTGATCCGGATAAATATGGTCAAAACCGGTTGGAGTCTGTTTGAGCCGGTCAAAACCGGTTTGAGCCGGTCTGGTCGGGTTTGAGTCCAGTTTGAGCCGGTCAAAACCGGTTTGAGCAGGTCTGGCCTGGTTTGATCTGGTCAAAACCCGTATGAGACCGGTTTGAGCCGGTGAATACCGGTTTGAGATGTTCTGGTCTGGTTTGAGCCGGTTTGAGCCATTCTGGTCTGGTGTGAGACGGTTTGAGCTGGTCTGTTACTGTTTCAGCTGGTCTGTTCCTGTTTGAGTCCCGTTTGAGCCGTTCAAAACCGGTTTGAGCCGGTCTAGTCCGGTTTGAGTCCGGTTTGAGCCAGTCAAAATCGATTGGAGACGGTCTGGCCTGCTTTGATCTGGTCAAAACCCGTATGAGTACGGTTTGAGCCGGTGAAAGCCGATTTGAGATGTTCTGGTCAGGTTTGAGGCAGTTTGAGCCAGTCTGGTCTGGCTTGAGCCGGTTTGAGCCGGTCTGTTACTGTTTGAGCCGGTCTGTTCCTGTTTGAGTCCAGTTTGAGCCATTCAAAACCGGTTTGAGCCGGTCTGGTCCGGTTTGAGGCAGTTTGAGCCGGTCAAAATCGGTTTGAGCCAGTCTGGCCTGGTTTGATTTGGTCAAAACCCGTTTGAGTCCGGTTTGAGCTGGTCAAAACCGGTTTGAGCCGGTCTGGCCTGGATTGATCCGGTTTGAGCCGGTCCGGTCATGTTTTAGTCCGGTTTGAGCCAGTCAAAACCGGTTTCAGCCGGTCTGGTTCGGTTTGAGCCGGTCTTGTCCGGTTTGAGCCTGTCAAAACCGATTGAAACCGGTCTGGTCCGGTTTGAGTCGGTTTCAGCCAGTCAAAACCGGTTTGAGCCGGTCTGGCCTGGTTTGATCTGGTCAAAACCCGTATGAGACCGGTTTGAGCCGGTGAAAACCGGTTTGAGATGTTCTGGTCCGGTTTGAGCCGGTTTGAGCCGTCTGGTCTGGTGTGAGCCGGTTTGAGCTAGTCTGTTCCTGCTTGAGCCTGTCTGTTCCTGTTTGAGTCCGGTTTGAGCCGGTCAAAATTGGTTTGAGCCGGTCTAGTCCGGTTTGAGTCCGGTTTGAGCCAGTCAAAATCGATTGAGAGGGTCTGGCCTGGTTTGATCTGGTCAAAACCCGTATGAGTACGGTTTGAGCCGGTGAAAGCCGGTTTGAGATGTTCTGGTCTGGTTTGAGCCAGTTTGAGCCGGTCTGGTCTGGATTGATCCGGTTTGAGCCGGTCTGTTACTGTTTGAGCCGGTCTGTTCCTGTTTGAGTCCAGTTTGAGCCATTCAAAACCGGTGTGAGCCGGTCTAGTCCGGTTTGAGTCCGGTTTCAGCCGGTCAAAACCGGTTTGAGCCTGTTTGTTCCGGTTTGAGTCCTTTTTGAGCCAGTCAAAACAGGTTTGAGCCGGTCTGGTCCTGTTTGAGTCCGGTTTGAGCAGGTCAAAACCGGTTTGAGCCGGTCTGGCCTGGTTTGAGTCTGGTTTGAGCAGGTCAAAACCGTTTTGAGCTGATCTGGTCCGGATAAATACGGTCAAAACCAGTTTGAGTCTGTTTGAGCCGGTCAAAACCGGTTTGAGCCGGGCTGGTCGGGTTTGAGTCCAGTTTGAGCCGGTCAAAATTGGTTTGAGCCAGTCTGGCCTGGTTTGATTTGGTCAAAACCCGTTTGAGTCCGGTTTGAGCTGGTCAAAACCGGTTTGAGCCGGTCTGGCCTGGATTGATCCGGTTTGAGCCGGTCCGGTCATGTTTTAGTCCGGTTTGAGCAAGTCAAAACCGGTTTCAGCCGGTCTGGTTCGGTTTGAGCCGGTCTGGGCCAGTATGAGCCTGTCAAAACCGATTGAAACCGGTCTGGTCCAGTTTGAGTCCGGTTTGAGCCAGTCAAAATCGATTGGAGACGGTCTGGCCTGGTTTGATTTGGTCAAAACCCGTTTGAGTCCGGTTTGAGCTGGTCAAAAACGGTTTGAGCCGGTCTGGCCTCGATTGATCCAGTTTGAGCCGGTCCAGTCATGTTTTAGTCCGGTTTGAGCCAGTCAAAACCGGTTTCAGCCGGTCTGGTTCGGTTTGAGCCGGTCTTGTCCGGTTTGAGCCTGTCAAAACCGATTGAAACCGGTCTGGGCCGGTTTGAGTCCGGTTTGAGCCGTTCAAAACCGGTTTGGGCCGGTCTAGTCCGGTTTGAGTCCGGTTTGAGCCAGTCAAAGTCGATTGGAGAGGGTCTGGCCTGGTTTGATCTGGTCAAAACCCGTATGAGTACGGTTTGAGGCGGTGATAGCCGATTTGAGATGTTCTGGTCACGTTTGAGGCAGTTTGAGCCGGTCTGGTCTGGCTTGAGCCGGTTTGAGCCGGTCTGTTACTGTTTGAGCCGGTCTGTTCCTGTTTGAGTCCAGTTTGAGCCATTCAAAACTGGTGTGAGCCGGTCTAGTCCGGTTTGAGTCCGGTTTCAGCTGGTCAAATCCGGTTTGAGCCTGTTTGTTCCGGTTTGAGTCCTTTTTGAGCCAGTCGAAACAGGTTTGAGCCGGTCTGGTCCGTTTGAGTCCGGTTTGAGCCGATCAAAACCGGTTTGAGCTGATCTGGTCCGGAAAAATAGGGTCAAAACCCGTTTGAGTCTGTTTGAGCCGGTCAAAACCGGTTTCAGCCGGGCTGGTCGGGTTTGAGTCCAGTTTGAGCTGGTCAAAATTGGTTTGAGCCGGTCTGGCCTGGTTTGATTTGGTGAAAACCCGTTTGAGTCTGGTTTGAGCTGGTCAAAACCGGTTTGAGCCGGTCTGGCCTGGATTGATCCGGTTTGAGCCGGTCCGGTCATGTTTTAGTCCGGTTTGAGCAAGTCAAAACCGGTTTCAGCCGGTCTGGTTCGGTTTGAGCCGGTCTGGTCCGGTATGAGCCTGTCAGCAATTGAAACCGGTCTGGGCCGGTTGGAGTCCGGTTTCAGCCGGTCAAAACAGGTTTGAGCCGGTCTGGCCTGGTTTGATCTGGTCAAAACCCCTATGAGACCGGTTTGAGCCGGTGAAAACCGGTTTGAGATGTTCTGGTCCGGTTTGAGCCGGTTTGAGCCGTTCTGGTCTGGTGTGAGGCGGTTTGAGCTAGTCTGTTCCTGCTTGAGCCTGTCTGTTCCTGTTTGAGTCCGGTTTGAGCCGTTCAAAACCGGTTTGAGCCGGTCTAGTCCGTTTGAGTCCGGTTTGAGCCAGTCAAAATCGATTGGAGAGCGTCTGGCCTGGTTTGATCTGGTCAAAACCCGTATGAGTACGGTTTGAGCAGGTGAAATCCGGTTTGAGATGTTCTGGTCCGGTTTGAGCCAGTTTGAGCCGGTCTGGTCTGGCTTGAGCCGGTTTGAGCCGGTCTGTTACTGTTTGAGCCGGTCTGTTCCTGTTTGAGTCCAGTTTGAGCCATTCAAAACCGGTGTGAGCCGGTCTAGTCCGTTTGAGTCCGGTTTGAGCCAGTCAAAATCGATTGAGACGGTCTGGCCTGGTTTGATCTGGTCAAAACCCGTATGAGTACGGTTTGAGGCGGTGAAAGCCGGTTTGAGATGTTCTGGTCAGGTTTGAGGCAGTTTGAGCCGGTCTGGTCTGGCTTGAGCCGGTTTGAGCCGGTCTGTTACTGTTTGAGCCGGTCTGTTCCTGTTTGAGTCCAGTTTGAGCCATTCAAAACCGGTTTGAGCCGGCTGGTCGTGTTTGAGTCCAGTTTGAGCCGGTCAAAATCGGTTTGAGCCAGTCTGGCCTGGTTTGATTTGGTCAAACCCGCTTTGAGTCCGGTTTGAGCTGGTCAAAACGGTTTGAGCCGTGTGGCCTCGATTGATCCAGTTTGAGCCGGTCCAGTCATGTTTTAGTCCGGTTTGAACCAGTCATAACCGGTTTCAGCCGGTCTGGTTCGGTTTGAGCCGGTCTTGTCCGGTTTGAGCCTGTCAAAACCGATTGAAACCGGTCTGGGCCGGTTTGAGTCCGGTTTCAGCCAGTCAAAACCGATTTGAGCCGGTCTGGCCAGGTTTGATCTGGTCAAAACCCGTATGAGACAGGTTTGAGCCGGTGAAAACCAGTTTGAGATGTTCTGGTCCGGTTTGAGCCGGTTTCAGCCGTTCTGGTCTGGTGTGAGCCGGGTTGAGCTGGTCTGTTCCTGCTTGAGCCTGTCTGTTCCTGTTTGAGTCCGGTTTGAGCCGTTCAAAACCGGTTTGAGCCGGTCTAGTCCGGTTTGAGTCCGGTTTGAGATAGTCAAAATCGATTGGACAGGGTCTGGCCTGGTTTGATCTGGTCAAAACCCGTATGAGTACGGTTTGAGCCGGTGAAAACCGGTTTGAGATGTTCTGGTCCGGTTTGAGCCAGTTTGAGCCGGTCTGGTGTGGCTTGAGACGGTTTGAGCCTGTCTGTTACTGTTTGAGCCGGTCTGTTCCTGTTTGAGTCCAGTTTGAGCCATTCAAAACCGGTCTGTGCCGGTCTAGTCCGGTTTGAGTCCGGTTTCAGCCGGTCAAAACCGGTTTGAGCCTGTTTGTTCCGGTTTGAGTCGTTTTTGAGCCAGTCAACACAGGTTTGAGCCGGTCTGGTCCGGTTTGAGTCCGGTTTGAGCCGGTCAAAACCAGTTTGAGCCGGTCTGGTCGTGTTTCAGTCCAGTTTGAGCTGGTCAAAATTGGTTTGAGCCGGTCTGGCCTGGATTGATTTGGTCAAAACCCGTTTGAGTCCGGTTTGAGCCGGTGAAAACCGGTTTGAGATGTTCTGGTCCGGTTTGAGCCGGTTTGAGCCATTCTGGTCTGGTGTGAGCCGGTTTGAGCTGGTCTGTTCCTGTTTGAGCCGGTCTGTTCCTGTTTGAGTCCGGTTTGAGCCATTCAAAACCGGTTTGAGCCGGGCTGGTCGGGTTTGAGTCCAGTTTGAGCCGGTCAAAATCGGTTTGAGCCAGTCTGGCCTGGTTTGATTTGGTCAAAACCCATTTGAGTCCGGTTTGAGCTGGTCAAAAACGGTTTGAGCCGGTGTGGCCTCGATTGATCCAGTTTGAGCCGGTCCAGTCATGTTTTAGTCCGGTTTGAGCCAGTCAAAACCGGTTTCAGCCGGTCTGGTTCGGTTTGAGCCGGTCTTGTCCGGTTTGAGCCTGTCAAAACCGATTGAAACCGGTCTGGGCCGGTTTGAGTCCGGTTTCAGCCAGTCAAAACCGGTTTGAGCCGGTCTGGCCTGGTTTGATCTGGTCAAAACCCGTATGAGACAGGTTTGAGCCGGTGAAAACCAGTTTGAGATGTTCTGGTCCGGTTTGAGCCGGTTTGAGCCGTTCTGGTCTGGTGTGAGCCGGTTGAGCTGGTCTGTTCCTGCTTGAGCCTGTCTGTTCCTGTTTGAGTCCGGTTTGAGCCGTTCAAAACCGGTTTGAGCCGGTCTAGTCCGGTTTGAGTCCGGTTTGAGCCAGTCAAAATCGATTGGAGAGGGTCTGGCCTGGTTTGATCTGGTCAAAACCCGTATGAGTACGGTTTGAGCCGGTGAAAACCGGTTTGAGATGTTCTGGTCCGGTTTGAGCCAGTTTGAGCCGGTCTGGTGTGGCTTGAGACGGTTTGAGCCTGTCTGTTACTGTTTGAGCCGGTCTGTTCCTGTTTGAGTCCAGTTTGAGCCATTCAAAACCGGTCTGTGCCGGTCTAGTCCGGTTTGAGTCCGGTTTCAGCCGGTCAAAACCGGTTTGAGCCTGTTTGTTCCGGTTTGAGTCGTTTTTGAGCCAGTCAACACAGGTTTGAGCCGGTCTGGTCCGGTTTGAGTCCGGTTTGAGCCGGTCAAAACCAGTTTGAGCCGGTCTGGCCTGGTTTGAGTCCGGTTTGAGCAGGTCAAAACAGTTTTGAGCTGGTCTGGTCCGGATAAATATGGTCAAAACCGGTTTGAGTCTGTTTGAGCCGGTCAAAACCGGTTTGAGCCGGTCTGGTCGTGTTTGAGTCCAGTTTGAGCCGGTCAAAATTGGTTTGAGCCGGTCTGGCCTGGATTGATTTGGTCAAAACCCGTTTGAGTCCGGTTTGAGCCGGTGAAAACCGGTTTGAGATGTTCTGGTCCGGTTTGAGCCGGTTTGAGCCATTCTGGTCTGGTGTGAGCCGGTTTGAGCTGGTCTGTTCCTGTTTGAGCCGGTCTGTTCCTGTTTGAGTCCGGTTTGAGCCGTTCAAAACCGGTTTGGGCCGGTCTAGTCCGGTTTGAGTCCGGTTTGAGCCAGTCAAAGTCGATTGGAGAGGGTCTGGCCTGGTTTGATCTGGTCAAAACCCGTATGAGTACGGTTTGAGGCGGTGATAGCCGATTTGAGATGTTCTGGTCCAGTTTGAGGCAGTTTGAGCCGGTCTGGTCTGGCTTGAGCCGGTTTGAGCCGGTCTGTTACTGTTTGAGCCGGTCTGTTCCTGTTTGAGTCCAGTTTGAGCCATTCAAAACCGGTGTGAGCTGGTCTAGTCCGGTTTGAGTCCGGTTTCAGCCGGTCAAAACCGGTTTGAGCCTGTTTGTTCCAGTTTGAGTCCTTTTTGAGCCAGTCAAAACAGGTTTGAGCCGGTCTGGTCCGGTTCGAGTCCGGTTTGAGCCGGTCAAAACCAGTCTGAGCCGGTCTGGCTTGGTTTGAGTCCGGTTTGAGCAGGCCAAAACCGTTTTGAGCTGATCTGGTCCGGATAAATACGGTCAAAACCAGTTTGAGTCTGTTTGAGCCGGTCAAAACCGGTTTGAGCCGGGCTGGTCGGTTTTGAGTCCAGTTTGAGCCGGTCAAAATTGGTTTCAGCCAGTCTGGCCTGGTTTGATTTGGTCAAAACCCTTTTGAGTCCGGTTTGAGCTGGTCAAAACCGGTTTGAGCCGGTATGGCCTGGAGTGATCCGGTTTGAGCCGGTCCGGTCATGTTTTAGTCTGGTTTGAGCAAGTCAAAACCGGTTTCAGCCGGTCTGGTTCGGTTTGAGCCGGTCTGGGCCAGTATGAGCCTGTCAAAACCGATTGAAACCGGTCTGGTCCAGTTTGAGTCCGGTTTGAGCCAGTCAAAATCGATTGGAGACGGTCTGGCCTGGTTTGATCTGGTCAAAACCCGTATGAGTACGGTTTGAGCCGGTGAAAACCGGTTTGAGATGTTCTGGTCCGGTTTGAGCCAGTTTGAGCCGGTCTGGTCTGGCTTGATCCGGTTTGAGCCGGTCTGTTACTGTTTGAGCCGGTCTGTTCCTGTTTGAGTCCAGTTTGAGCCATTCAAAACCGGTGTGAGCCGGTCTAGTCCGGTTTGAGTCCGGTTTCAGCCGGTCAAAACCGGTTTGAGCCTGTTTGTTCCGGTTTGAGTCATTTTTGAGCCTGTCAAAGCATGTTTGAGCCGGTCTGGTCCGCTTTGAGTCCGGTTTGAGCCGGTCAAAACCGGTTTGAGCCTGTTTGTTCCGGTTTGAGTCCTTTTTGAGCCAGTCAAAACAGGTTTGAGCCGGTCTGGTCCGGTTTGAGTCCGGTTTGAGCCGGTCAAAACCGGTTTTATCCGGTCTGGCCTGGTTTGCGTCCGGTTTGAGCAGGTCAAAACCGTTTTGAGCTGATCTGGTCTGGAAAAATACGGTCAAAACCAGTTTGAGTCTGTTTGAGCCGGTCAAAACCGGTTTGAGCCGGTCTGGTTCGGTTTGAGTCCAGTTTGAGCCGGTCAAAATTGGTTTGAGCCGGTCTGGCCTGGTTTGATTTGGTCAAAACCCGTTTGAGTCCGGTTTGAGCTGGTCAAAACCGGTTTGAGCCGGTCTGGCCAGGATTGATCCGATTTGAGCCGGTCCGGTCATGTTTTAGTCCGGTTTGAGCAAGTCAAAACCGGTTTCCGCCGGTCTGGTTCGGTTTGAGCCAGTCTGGGACAGTATGAGCCTGTCAAAACCGATTGAAACCGGTCTGGGCCGGTTTGAGTCTGGTTTCAGCCAGTCAAAACCGGTTTGAGCCGGTCTGGCCTGGTTTGATCTGGTCAAAACCCGTATGAGACCGGTTTGAGCCGGTGAAAACCAGTTTGAGATGTTCTGGTCCGGTTTGAGCCGGTTTGAGCCGTTCTGGTCTGGTGTGAGCCGGTTTGAGCTGGTCTGTTCTTGCTTGAGCCTGTCTGTTCCTGTTTGAGTCCGGTTTGAGCGGTTCAAAACCGGTTTGAGCTGGTCTAGTTCGGTTTGAGTCCTGTTTGAGCCAGTCAAAATCGATTGGAGACGGTCTGGCCTGGTTTGATCTGGTCAAAACCCGTATGAGTACAGTTTGAGCCGGTGAAAACCGGTTTCAGATGTTCTGGTCCGGTTTGAGCCAGTTTGAGCCGATCTGGTCTGGCTTGAGCCGGTTTGAGCCGGTCTGTTACTGTTTGAGCCGGTCTGTTCCTGTTTGAGTCCAGTTTGAGCCATTCAAAACCGGTGTGAGCCAGTCTAGTCCGGTTTGAGTCCGGTTTCAGCCGGTCAAAACCGGTTTGAGCCTGTTTGTTCCGGTTTGAGTCGTTTTTGAGCCAGTCGAAACAGGTTTGAGCCGGTCTGGTCCGGTTTGAGTCGGGTTTGAGCCGGTCAAAACCGGTTTGAGCCGGTCTGGACTGGTTTGAGTCCGGTGTGAGCAGGTCCAAACCGTTTTGAGCTGGTCTGGTCCGGATAAATATGGTCAAAACCGGTTGGAGTCTGTTTGAGCCTGTCAAAACCGGTTTGAGCCGGTCTGGTCGGGTTTGAGTCCAGTTTGAGCCGGTGAAAACCGGTTTGAGCAGGTCTGGCCTGGTTTGATCTGGTCAAAACCCGTATGAGACCGGTTTGAGCCGGTGAAAACCGGTTTGAGATGTTCTGGTCCGGTTTGAGCCGGTTTGAGCCATTCTGGTCTGGTGTGAGACGGTTTGAGCTGGTCTGTTCCTGTTTGAGCCGGTCTGTTCCTGTTTGAGTCCGGTTTGAGCCGTTCAAAACCGGTTTGAGCCGGTCTAGTCCGGTTTGAGTCCGGTTTGAGCCAGTCAAAATCGATTGGAGACTGTCTGGCCTGCTTTGATCTGGTCAAAACCTGTATGAGTACGGTTTGAGGCGGTGAAAGCCGGTTTGAGATGTTCTGGTCAGGTTTGAGGCAGTTTGAGCCGGTCTGGTCTGGCTTGAGCCGGTTTGAGCCGGTCTGTTACTGTTTGAGCCGGTCTGTTCCTGTTTGAGTCCAGTTTGAGCCATTCAAAACGGGTTTGAGCCGGGCTGGTCGGGTTTGAGTCCAGTTTGAGCCGGTCAAAATCGGTTTGAGCCAGTCTGGCCTGGTTTGATTTGGTCAAAACCCGTTTGAGTCCGGTTTGAGCTGGTCAAAACCGGTTTGAGCCGGTCTGGCCTCGATTGATCCAGTTTGAGCCGGTCCAGTCATGTTTTAGTCCGGTTTGAGCCAGTCAAAGCCGGTTTCAGCCGGTCTGGTTCGGTTTGACCCGGTCTTGTCCGGTTTGAGCCTGTCAAAACCGATTGAAACCCTTCTGGGCCGGTTTGAGTCCGGTTTCAGCCAGTCAAAACCGGTTTGAGCCGGTCTGGCCTGGTTTGAGTCCGGTTTGAGCAGGACGAAACCGTTTTGAGCTGGTCTGGTCTGGATAAATATGGTCAAAACCGGTTTGAGTCTGTTTGAGCCGTTCAAAACCGGTTTGAGCAGGTCTGGTCGGGTTTGAGTCCAGTTTGAGCCGGTCAAAATTGGTTTGAGCCAGTCTGGCCTCGTTTGATTTGGTCAAAACCCGTTTGAGTCCGGTTTGAGCTGGTCAAAACCTTTTTTAGCCGGTCTGGCATGGATTGATCCGCTTTGAGCCGGTCCGGTCATATTTTAGTCCGGTTTGAGCCAGTCAAAACGGGTTTCAGCCGGTCTGGTTTGCCTTGAGCCGGTCTGGTCCGGTTTGAGCCTGTCAAAACCGATAGAAACAGGTCTGGGCCGGTTTGAGTCCGGTTTCTGGCGGTCAAAACCGGTTTGAGCCGGTCTGGCCTGGTTTGATCTGGTCAAAACACGTATGAGACCGGTTTCAGCTGGTGAAAACCGGTTTGAGATGTTCTGGTCCGGTTTGAGCCGGTTTGAGCCGTTCTGGTTTGGTGTGTGCCCGTTTGAGCTGGTCTGTTCCTGTTTGAGCCTGTCTGTTCCTGTTTGAGTCCGGTTTGAGCCGTTCAAAACCGGTTTGAGCCAGTCTAGTCAGGTTTGAGTCCTGTTTGAGCCAGTCAAAATCGATTGGAGAGGGTCTGGCCTGGTTTGATCTGGTCAAAACCCGTATGAGTACGGTTTGAGCCGGTGAAAACCGGTTTGAGATGTTCTGGTCAGGTTTGAGGCAGTTTGAGCCGGTCTGGTCTGGCTTGAGCCGGTTTGAGCCGGTCTGTTACTGTTTGAGCCGGTCTGTTCCTGTTTGAGTCCAGTTTGAGCCATTCAAAACCGGTGTGTGCTAGTCTAGTCCGGTTTGAGTCCGGTTTCAGCCGGTCAAAACAGGTTTGAGCCTGTTTGTTCCGGTTTGAGTCGTTTTTGAGCCAGTCAACACAGGTTTGAGCCGGTCTGGTCCGGTTTGAGTCTGGTTTGAGCCGGTCAAAACCAGTTTGAGCCGGTCTGGCCTGGTTTGAGTCCGGTTTGAGCAGGTCAAAACCGTTTTGAGCCGGTCTGGTCCGGATAAATATGGTCAAAACCGGTTTGAGTCTGTTTGAGCCGGTCAAAACCGGTTTGAGCCGGTCTGGTCGGGTTTGAGTCCAGTTGGAGCCGGTCAAAACCGGTTTGAGCAGGTCTGGCCTGGTTTGATCTGGTCAAAACCCGTATGAGACCGGTTTGAGCCGGTGAAAACCAGTTTGAGATGTTCTGGTCCGGTTTGAGCCGGTTTGAGCCATTCTGGTCTGGTGTGAGAGGGTTTGAGCTGGTCTGTTCCTGTTTGAGCCGGTCTGCTCCTGTTTGAGTCCGGTTTGAGCCGTTCAAAACCGGTTTGAGCCGGTCTAGTCCGGTTTGAGTCCGGTTTGAGCCAGTCAAAATCGATTGGAGACGGTCTGGCCTGGTTTGATCTGGTCAAAACCCGTATGAGTACGGTTTGAGGCGGTGAAAGCCGGTTTGAGATGTTCTGGTCAGGTTTGAGGCAGTTTGAGCCGGTCTGGTCTGGCTTGAGCCGGTTTGAGCCGGTCTGTTACTGTTTGAGCCGGTCTGTTCCTGTTTGAGTCCAGTTTGAGCCATTCAAAACCGGTTTGAGCCGGGCTGGTCGTGTTTGAGTCCAGTTTGAGCCGGTCAAAATCGGTTTGAGCCAGTCTGGCCTGGTGTGATTTGGTCAAAACCCGTTTGAGTCCGGTTTGAGCTGGTCAAAAACGGTTTGAGCCGGTGTGGCCTCGATTGATCCAGTTTGAGCCGGTCCAGTCATGTTTTAGTCCGGTTTGAACCAGTCATAACCGGTTTCAGCCGGTCTGGTTCGGTTTGAGCGGTCTTGTCCGGTTTGAGCCTGTCAAAACCGATTGAAACCGGTCTGGGCGGTTTGAGTCCGTTTCAGCCAGTCAAAACCGATTTGAGCCGGTCTGGCCAGGTTTGATCTGGTCAAAACCCGTATGAGACAGGTTTGAGCCGGTGAAAACCAGTTTGAGATGTTCTGGTCCGGTTTGAGCCGGTTTCAGCCGTTCTGGTCTGGTGTGAGCCGGGTTGAGCTGGTCTGTTCCTGCTTGAGCCTGTCTGTTCCTGTTTGAGTCCGGTTTGAGCCGTTCAAAACCGGTTTGAGCCGGTCTAGTCCGGTTTGAGTCCGGTTTGAGCCAGTCAAAATCGATTGGAGAGGGTCTGGCCTGGTTTGATCTGGTCAAAACCCGTATGAGTACGGTTTGAGCCGGTGAAAACCGGTTTGAGATGTTCTGGTCCGGTTTGAGCCAGTTTGAGCCGGTCTGGTGTGGCTTGAGACGGTTTGAGCCTGTCTGTTACTGTTTGAGCCGGTCTGTTCCTGTTTGAGTCCAGTTTGAGCCATTCAAAACCGGTCTGTGCCGGTCTAGTCCGGTTTGAGTCCGGTTTCAGCCGGTCAAAACCGGTTTGAGCCTGTTTGTTCCGGTTTGAGTCGTTTTTGAGCCAGTCAACACAGGTTTGAGCCGGTCTGGTCCGGTTTGAGTCCGGTTTGAGCCGGTCAAAACCAGTTTGAGCCGGTCTGGTCGTGTTTCAGTCCAGTTTGAGCTGGTCAAAATTGGTTTGAGCCGGTCTGGCCTGGATTGATTTGGTCAAAACCCGTTTGAGTCCGGTTTGAGCCGGTGAAAACCGGTTTGAGATGTTCTGGTCCGGTTTGAGCGGTTTGAGCCATTCTGGTCTGGTGTGAGCCGGTTTGAGCTGGTCTGTTCCTGTTTGAGCCGGTCTGTTCCTGTTTGAGTCCGGTTTGAGCCGTTCAAAACCGGTTTGAGCCGGTCTAGTCCGGTTTGAGTCCGGTTTGAGCCAGTCAAAATCGATTGAGAGGGTCTGGCCTGGTTTGATCTGGTCAAAACCCGTATGAGTACGGTTTGAGGCGGTGAAAGCCGGTTTGAGATGTTCTGGTCCGGTTTGAGGCAGTTTGAGCCGGTCTGGTCTGGCTTGAGCCGGTTTGAGCGGTCTGTTACTGTTTGAGCCGGTCTGTTCCTGTTTGAGTCCAGTTTGAGCCATTCAAAACTGGTGTGAGCCGGTCTAGTCCGGTTTGAGTCCGGTTTCAGCTGGTCAAAACCGGTTTGAGCCTGTTTGTTCCGGTTTGAGTCCTTTTTGAGCCAGTCGAAACAGGTTTGAGCCGGTCTGGTCCGTTTGAGTCCGGTTTGAGCCGATCAAAACCGGTTTGAGCTGATCTGGTCCGGAAAAATAGGGTCAAAACCCGTTTGAGTCTGTTTGAGCCGGTCAAAACCGGTTTCAGCCGGGCTGGTCGGGTTTGAGTCCAGTTTGAGCTGGTCAAAATTGGTTTGAGCCGGTCTGGCCTGGTTTGATTTGGTGAAAACCCGTTTGAGTCTGGTTTGAGCTGGTCAAAACCGGTTTGAGCCGGTCTGGCCTGGATTGATCCGGTTTGAGCCGGTCCGGTCATGTTTTAGTCCGGTTTGAGCAAGTCAAAACCGGTTTCAGCCGGTCTGGTTCGGTTTGAGCCGGTCTGGTCCGGTATGAGCCTGTCAAAAGCAATTGAAACCGGTCTGGGCCGGTTGAGTCCGTTTCAGCCGGTCAAAACAGGTTTGAGCCGGTCTGGCCTGGTTTGATCTGGTCAAAACCGTTTGAGTCCGGTTTGAGCCGGTGAAAACCGGTTTGAGATGTTCTGGTCTGGTTTGAGTCCGGTTTGAGCCGGTTTGAGATGTTCTGGTCTGGTGTGAGGCGGTTTGAGCTAGTCTGTTCCTGCTTGAGCCTGTCTGTTCCTGTTTGAGTCCGGTTTGAGCTGTCAAAACCGGTTTGAGCCGGTCTAGTCCGGTTTGAGTCCGGTTTGAGCCAGTCAAAATCGATTGAGAGCGTCTGGCCTGGTTTGATCTGGTCAAAACCCGTATGAGTACGGTTTGAGCAGGTGAAATTCCGTTTGAGATGTTCTGGTCCGGTTTGAGCCAGTTTGAGCCGGTCTGGTCTGGCTTGAGCCGGTTTGAGCCGGTCTGTTACTGTTTGAGCCGGTCTGTTCCTGTTTGAGTCCGGTTTGAGCCGTTCAAAACCGGTTTGAGCCGGTCTAGTCCGGTTTGAGTCCGGTTTGAGCCAGTCAAAATCGATTGAGACGGTCTGGCCTGGTTTGATCTGGTCAAAACCCGTATGAGTACGGTTTGAGGCGGTGAAAGCCGGTTTGAGATGTTCTGGTCAGGTTTGAGGCAGTTTGAGCCGGTCTGGTCTGGCTTGAGCCGGTTTGAGCCGGTCTGTTACTGTTTGAGCCGGTCTGTTCCTGTTTGAGTCCAGTTTGAGCCATTCAAAACCGGTTTGAGCCGGTTTGAGCCGGTCTAGTCGGTTTGAGTCCAGTTTGAGCCGGTCAAAATCGGTTTGAGCCAGTCTGGCCTGGTGTGATTTGGTCAAAACCCGTTTGAGTCCGGTTTGAGCTGGTCAAAAACGGTTTGAGCCGGTGTGGCCTCGATTGATCCAGTTTGAGCCGGTCCAGTCATGTTTTAGTCCGGTTTGAACCAGTCATAACCGGTTTCAGCCGGTCTGGTTCGGTTTGAGCCGGTCTTGTCCGGTTTGAGCCTGTCAAAACCGATTGAAACCGGTCTGGGCCGGTTGAGTCCGTTTCAGCCAGTCAAAACCGGTTTGAGCCGGTCTGGCCAGGTTTGATCTGGTCAAAACCCGTATGAGACAGGTTTGAGCCGGTGAAACCAGTTTGAGATGTTCTGGTCCGGTTTGAGCCGGTTTCAGCCGTTCTGGTCTGGTGTGAGCCGGTTTGAGCTGGTCTGTTCCTGCTTGAGCCTGTCTGTTCCTGTTTGAGTCCGGTTTGAGCCGTTCAAAACCGGTTTGAGCCGGTCTAGTCCGGTTTGAGTCCGGTTTGAGCCAGTCAAAATCGATTGGACAGGGTCTGGCCTGGTTTGATCTGGTCAAAACCCGTATGAGTACGGTTTGAGGCGGTGAAAGCCGGTTTGAGATGTTCTGGTCCGGTTTGAGCCAGTTTGAGCCGGTCTGGTGTGGCTTGAGACGGTTTGAGCCTGTCTGTTACTGTTTGAGCCGGTCTGTTCCTGTTTGAGTCCAGTTTGAGCCGTTCAAAACCGGTTTGAGCCGTCTAGTCCGGTTTGAGTCCGGTTTCAGCCGGTCAAAACCGGTTTGAGCCTGTTTGTTCCGGTTTGAGTCCTTTTTGAGCCAGTCAACACAGGTTTGAGCCGGTCTGGTCCGGTTTGAGTCCGGTTTGAGCCGGTCAAAACCAGTTTGAGCCGGTCTGGTCGAGTTTGAGTCCAGTTTGAGCCGGTCAAAATTGGTTTGAGCCGGTCTGGCCTGGTTTGATTTGGTCAAAACCCGTTTGAGTCCGGTTTGAGCCGGTGAAAACCGGTTTGAGATGTTCTGGTCCGGTTTGAGCCGGTTTGAGCCATTCTGGTCTGGTGTGAGCCGGTTTGAGCTGGTCTGTTCCTGTTTGAGCCGGTCTGTTCCTGTTTGAGTCCGGTTTGAGCCGTTCAAAACCGGTTTGAGCCGGTCTAGTCCGGTTTGAGTCCGGTTTGAGCCAGTCAAAATCGATTGGAGAGGGTCTGGCCTGGTTTGATCTGGTCAAAACCCGTATGAGTACGGTTTGAGGCGGTGAAAGCCGGTTTGAGATGTTCTGGTCACGTTTGAGGCAGTTTGAGCCGGTCTGGTCTGGCTTGAGCCGGTTTGAGCCGGTCTGTTACTGTTTGAGCCGGTCTGTTCCTGTTTGAGTCCAGTTTGAGCCATTCAAAACTGGTGTGAGCCGGTCTAGTCCGGTTTGAGTCCGGTTTCAGCTGGTCAAAACCGGTTTGAGCCTGTTTGTTCCGGTTTGAGTCCTTTTTGAGCCAGTCAAAACAGGTTTGAGCCGGTCTGGTCCCGTTTGAGTCCGGTTTGAGCCGGTCAAAACCGGTTTGAGCTGGTCTGGTCCGGATAAATATGGTCAAAACCGGTTTGAGCGGTCTGTTCCTGTTTGAGCCGGTCAAAACCGGTTTCAGCCGGCTGGTCGGGTTTGAGTCCAGTTTGAGCTGGTCAAAATTGGTTTGAGCCGGTCTGGCTTGGTTTGATCGGGTCAAAACCCGTTTGAGTCTGGTTTGAGCTGGTCAAAACCGGTTTGAGCCGGTCT
This sequence comes from Erythrocebus patas, assembly GCA_023783455.1. Lineage (NCBI taxonomy): Eukaryota > Metazoa > Chordata > Mammalia > Primates > Cercopithecidae > Erythrocebus > Erythrocebus patas. The sequence continues at coordinate 8,085 of JAKFHT010000590.1, read as the reverse complement.
GGCCTGGATTGATCCGGTTTGAGCCGGTTTGAGCCGGTCTTGTCCGGTTTGAGCCAGTCTGGCCTGGTTTGATCTGGTCAAAACCCGTTTGAGTCCGGTTTGAGATGTTCTGGTCCGTTTGAGTCCGGTTTGAGCCTGTCAAAGCAATTGAAACCGGTCTGGGCCGGTTGGAGTCCGGTTTCAGCCGGTCAAAACAGGTTTGAGCCGGTCTGGCCTGGTTTGATCTGGTCAAAACCCCTATGAGACCGGTTTGAGCCGGTGAAAACCGGTTTGAGATGTTCTGGTCCGGTTTGAGCCGGTTTGAGCCGTTCTGGTCTGGTGTGAGGCGGTTTGAGCTAGTCTGTTCCTGCTTGAGCCTGTCTGTTCCTGTTTGAGTCCGGTATGAGCCGTTCAAAACCGGTTTGAGCCGGTCTAGTCCGGTTTGAGTCCGGTTTGAGCCAGTCAAAATCGATTGAGAGCGTCTGGCCTGGTTTGATCTGGTCAAAACCCGTATGAGTACGGTTTGAGCAGGTGAAACCGTTTGAGATGTTCTGGTCCGGTTTGAGTCCGGTTTGAGTCCGTTTGAGCCGGTCTGGTCTGGCTTGAGCCGGTTTGAGCCGGTCTGTTACTGTTTGAGCCGGTCTGTTCCTGTTTGAGTCCAGTTTGAGCCATTCAAAACCGGTGTGAGCCGGTCTAGTCCGTTTGAGTCCGTTTGAGCCAGTCAAAATCGATTGAGACGGTCTGGCCTGGTTTGATCTGGTCAAAACCCGTATGAGTACGGTTTGAGGCGGTGAAAGCCGGTTTGAGATGTTCTGGTCAGGTTTGAGGCAGTTTGAGCCGGTCTGGTCTGGCTTGAGCCGGTTTGAGCCGGTCTGTTACTGTTTGAGCCGGTCTGTTCCTGTTTGAGTCCAGTTTGAGCCATTCAAAACCGGTTTGAGCCGGGCTGGTCGTGTTTGAGTCCAGTTTGAGCCGGTCAAAATCGGTTTGAGCCAGTCTGGCCTGGTTTGATTTGGTCAAAACCCGCTTTGAGTCCGGTTTGAGCTGGTCAAAAACGGTTTGAGCCGGTGTGGCCTCGATTGATCCAGTTTGAGCCGGTCCAGTCATGTTTTAGTCCGGTTTGAACCAGTCATAACCGGTTTCAGCCGGTCTGGTTCGGTTTGAGCCGGTCTTGTCCGGTTTGAGCCTGTCAAAACCGATTGAAACCGGTCTGGGCCGGTTTGAGTCCGGTTTCAGCCAGTCAAAACCGGTTTGAGCCGGTCTGGCCAGGTTTGATCTGGTCAAAACCCGTATGAGACAGGTTTGAGCCGGTGAAAACCAGTTTGAGATGTTCTGGTCCGGTTTGAGCCGGTTTCAGCCGTTCTGGTCTGGTGTGAGCCGGGTTGAGCTGGTCTGTTCCTGCTTGAGCCTGTCTGTTCCTGTTTGAGTCCGGTTTGAGCTGCTCAAACCGGTTTGAGCCGGTCTAGTCCGGTTTGAGTCCGGTTTGAGCCAGTCAAAATCGATTGGAGAGGGTCTGGCCTGGTTTGATCTGGTCAAAACCCGTATGAGTACGGTTTGAGCCGGTGAAAACCGGTTTGAGATGTTCTGGTCCGGTTTGAGCCAGTTTGAGCCGGTCTGGTGTGGCTTGAGACGGTTTGAGCTTGTCTGTTACTGTTTGAGCCGGTCTGTTCCTGTTTGAGTCCAGTTTGAGCCATTCAAAACGGGTTTGAGCCGGGCTGGTCGGGTTTGAGTCCAGTTTGAGCCGGTCAAAATCGGTTTGAGCCAGTCTGGCCTGGTTTGATTTGGTCAAAACCCGTTTGAGTCTGGTTTGAGCTGGTCAAAACCGGTTTGAGCCGGTGTGGCCTCGATTGATCCAGTTTGAGCCGGTCCAGTCATGTTTTAGTCCGGTTTGAGCCAGTCAAAGCCGGTTTCAGCCGCTCTGGTTCGGTTTGAGCCGGTCTTGTCCGGTTTGAGCCTGTCAAAACCGATTGAAACCGGTCTGGGCCGGTTTGAGTCCGTTTCAGCCAGTCAAAACCGATTTGAGCCGGTCTGGCCTGGTTTGATCTGGTCAAAACCCGTTTGAGTCCGGTTTGAGCCGGTGAAAACCAGTTTGAGATGTTCTGGTCCGGTTTGAGCGGTTTGAGCCGTTCTGGTCTGGTGTGAGCCGGTTTGAGCTGGTCTGTTCCTGCTTGAGCCTGTCTGTTCCTGTTTGAGTCGGTTTGAGCTGGTCAAAACCGGTTTGAGCCGGTCTACTCCGGTTTGAGTCCGGTTTGAGATAGTCAAAATCGATTGGACAGGGTCTGGCCTGGTTTGATCTGGTCAAAACCCGTATGAGTACGGTTTGAGCCGGTGAAAACCGGTTTGAGATGTTCTGGTCCGGTTTGAGCCAGTTTGAGCCGGTCTGGCCTGGTTTGAGTCCGGTTTGAGCCTGTCTGTTACTGTTTGAGCCGGTCTGTTCCTGTTTGAGTCCAGTTTGAGCCATTCAAAACCGGTCTGTGCCGGTCTAGTCCGGTTTGAGTCCGGTTTCAGCCGGTCAAAACCGGTTTGAGCCTGTTTGTTCCGGTTTGAGTCGTTTTTGAGCCAGTCAACACAGGTTTGAGCCGGTCTGGTCCGGTTTGAGTCCGGTTTGAGCCGGTCAAAACCAGTTTGAGCCGGTCTGGTCGTGTTTCAGTCCAGTTTGAGCTGGTCAAAATTGGTTTGAGCCGGTCTGGCCTGGATTGATTTGGTCAAAACCCGTTTGAGTCCGGTTTGAGCCGGTGAAAACCGGTTTGAGATGTTCTGGTCCGGTTTGAGCCGGTTTGAGCCATTCTGGTCTGGTGTGAGCCGGTTTGAGCTGGTCTGTTCCTGTTTGAGCCGGTCTGTTCCTGTTTGAGTCCGGTTTGAGCCGTTCAAAACCGGTTTGGGCCGGTCTAGTCCGGTTTGAGTCCGGTTTGAGCCAGTCAAAGTCGATTGGAGAGGGTCTGGCCTGGTTTGATCTGGTCAAAACCCGTATGAGTACGGTTTGAGGCGGTGATAGCCGATTTGAGATGTTCTGGTCACGTTTGAGGCAGTTTGAGCCGGTCTGGTCTGGCTTGAGCCGGTTTGAGCCGGTCTGTTACTGTTTGAGCCGGTCTGTTCCTGTTTGAGTCCAGTTTGAGCCATTCAAAACTGGTGTGAGCCGGTCTAGTCCGGTTTGAGTCCGGTTTCAGCTGGTCAAATCCGGTTTGAGCCTGTTTGTTCCGGTTTGAGTCCTTTTTGAGCCAGTCGAAACAGGTTTGAGCCGGTCTGGTCCGTTTGAGTCCGGTTTGAGCCGATCAAAACCGGTTTGAGCTGATCTGGTCCGGAAAAATAGGGTCAAAACCCGTTTGAGTCTGTTTGAGCCGGTCAAAACCGGTTTCAGCCGGGCTGGTCGGGTTTGAGTCCAGTTTGAGCTGGTCAAAATTGGTTTGAGCCGGTCTGGCCTGGTTTGATTTGGTCAAAACCCGTTTGAGTCTGGTTTGAGCTGGTCAAAACCGGTTTGAGCCGGTCTGGCCTGGATTGATCCGGTTTGAGCCGGTCCGGTCATGTTTTAGTCCGGTTTGAGCAAGTCAAAACCGGTTTCAGCCGGTCTGGTTCGGTTTGAGCCGGTCTGGTCCGGTATGAGCCTGTCAAAAGCAATTGAAACCGGTCTGGGCCGGTTGGAGTCCGGTTTCAGCCGGTCAAAACAGGTTTGAGCCGGTCTGGCCTGGTTTGATCTGGTCAAAACCCCTATGAGACCGGTTTGAGCCGGTGAAAACCGGTTTGAGATGTTCTGGTCCGGTTTGAGCCGGTTTGAGCCGTTCTGGTCTGGTGTGAGGCGGTTTGAGCTAGTCTGTTCCTGCTTGAGCCTGTCTGTTCCTGTTTGAGTCCGGTATGAGCCGTTCAAAACCGGTTTGAGCCGGTCTAGTCCGGTTTGAGTCCGGTTTGAGCCAGTCAAAGTCGATTGGAGAGCGTCTGGCCTGGTTTGATCTGGTCAAAACCCGTATGAGTACGGTTTGAGCAGGTGAAATCCGGTTTGAGATGTTCTGGTCCGGTTTGAGCCAGTTTGAGCCGGTCTGGTCTGGCTTGAGCCGGTTTGAGCCGGTCTGTTACTGTTTGAGCCGGTCTGTTCCTGTTTGAGTCCAGTTTGAGCCATTCAAAACCGGTGTGAGCCGGTCTAGTCCGGTTTGAGTCCGGTTTGAGCCAGTCAAAATCGATTGGAGACGGTCTGGCCTGGTTTGATCTGGTCAAAACCCGTATGAGTACGGTTTGAGGCGGTGAAAGCCGGTTTGAGATGTTCTGGTCAGGTTTGAGGCAGTTTGAGCCGGTCTGGTCTGGCTTGAGCCGGTTTGAGCCGGTCTGTTACTGTTTGAGCCGGTCTGTTCCTGTTTGAGTCCAGTTTGAGCCATTCAAAACCGGTTTGAGCCGGGCTGGTCGTGTTTGAGTCCAGTTTGAGCCGGTCAAAATCGGTTTGAGCCAGTCTGGCCTGGTTTGATTTGGTCAAAACCCGTTTGAGTCCGGTTTGAGCTGGTCAAAAACGGTTTGAGCCGGTGTGGCCTCGATTGATCCAGTTTGAGCCGGTCCAGTCATGTTTTAGTCCGGTTTGAACCAGTCATAACCGGTTTCAGCCGGTCTGGTTCGGTTTGAGCCGGTCTTGTCCGGTTTGAGCCTGTCAAAACCGATTGAAACCGGTCTGGGCCGGTTTGAGTCCGGTTTCAGCCAGTCAAAACCGGTTTGAGCCGGTCTGGCCAGGTTTGATCTGGTCAAAACCCGTATGAGACAGGTTTGAGCCGGTGAAAACCAGTTTGAGATGTTCTGGTCCGGTTTGAGCCGGTTTCAGCCGTTCTGGTCTGGTGTGAGCCGGGTTGAGCTGGTCTGTTCCTGCTTGAGCCTGTCTGTTCCTGTTTGAGTCCGGTTTGAGCCGTTCAAAACCGGTTTGAGCCGGTCTAGTCCGGTTTGAGTCCGGTTTGAGCCAGTCAAAATCGATTGGAGAGGGTCTGGCCTGGTTTGATCTGGTCAAAACCCGTATGAGTACGGTTTGAGCCGGTGAAAACCGGTTTGAGATGTTCTGGTCCGGTTTGAGCCAGTTTGAGCCGGTCTGGTGTGGCTTGAGACGGTTTGAGCCTGTCTGTTACTGTTTGAGCCGGTCTGTTCCTGTTTGAGTCCAGTTTGAGCCATTCAAAACCGGTCTGTGCCGGTCTAGTCCGGTTTGAGTCCGGTTTCAGCCGGTCAAAACCGGTTTGAGCCTGTTTGTTCCGGTTTGAGTCCTTTTTGAGCCAGTCAACACAGGTTTGAGCCGGTCTGGTCCGGTTTGAGTCTGGTTTGAGCCGGTCAAAACCAGTTTGAGCCGGTCTGGCCTGGTTTGAGTCCGGTTTGAGCAGGTCCAAACCGTTTTGAGCTGGTCTGGTCCGGATAAATATGGTCAAAACCGGTTTGAGTCTGTTTGAGCCGGTCAAAACCGGTTTGAGCCGGTCTGGTCGTGTTTGAGTCCAGTTTGAGCCGGTCAAAATTGGTTTGAGCCGGTCTGGCCTGGTTTGATTTGGTCAAAACCCGTTTGAGTCCGGTTTGAGCGGTGAAAACCGGTTTGAGATGTTCTGGTCCGGTTTGAGCCGGTTTGAGCCATTCTGGTCTGGTGTGAGCCGGTTTGAGCTGGTCTGTTCCTGTTTGAGCCGGTCTGTTCCTGTTTGAGTCCGGTTTGAGCCGTTCTGGTCTGGTGTGAGGCGGTTTGAGCTAGTCTGTTCCTGCTTGAGCCTGTCTGTTCCTGTTTGAGTCCGGTATGAGCCGTTCAAAACCGGTTTGAGCCGGTCTAGTCCGGTTTGAGTCCGGTTTGAGCCAGTCAAAATCGATTGGAGAGCGTCTGGCCTGGTTTGATCTGGTCAAAACCCGTATGAGTACGGTTTGAGCAGGTGAAATCCGGTTTGAGATGTTCTGGTCCGGTTTGAGCCAGTTTGAGCCGGTCTGGTCTGGCTTGAGCCGGTTTGAGCCGGTCTGTTACTGTTTGAGCCGGTCTGTTCCTGTTTGAGTCCAGTTTGAGCCATTCAAAACCGGTGTGAGCCGGTCTAGTCCGGTTTGAGTCCGGTTTGAGCCAGTCAAAATCGATTGGAGACGGTCTGGCCTGGTTTGATCTGGTCAAAACCCGTATGAGTACGGTTTGAGGCGGTGAAAGCCGGTTTGAGATGTTCTGGTCAGGTTTGAGGCAGTTTGAGCCGGTCTGGTCTGGCTTGAGCCGGTTTGAGCCGGTCTGTTACTGTTTGAGCCGGTCTGTTCCTGTTTGAGTCCAGTTTGAGCCATTCAAAACCGGTTTGAGCCGGGCTGGTCGTGTTTGAGTCCAGTTTGAGCCGGTCAAAATCGGTTTGAGCCAGTCTGGCCTGGTTTGATTTGGTCAAAACCCGTTTGAGTCCGGTTTGAGCTGGTCAAAAACGGTTTGAGCCGGTGTGGCCTCGATTGATCCAGTTTGAGCCGGTCCAGTCATGTTTTAGTCCGGTTTGAACCAGTCATAACCGGTTTCAGCCGGTCTGGTTCGGTTTGAGCCGGTCTTGTCCGGTTTGAGCCTGTCAAAACCGATTGAAACCGGTCTGGGCCGGTTTGAGTCCGTTTCAGCCAGTCAAAACCGATTTGAGCCGGTCTGGCCAGGTTTGATCTGGTCAAAACCCGTATGAGACAGGTTTGAGCCGGTGAAAACCAGTTTGAGATGTTCTGGTCCGTTTGAGCCGGTTTCAGCCGTTCTGGTCTGGTGTGAGCCGGGTTGAGCTGGTCTGTTCCTGCTTGAGCCTGTCTGTTCCTGTTTGAGTCCGGTTTGAGCTGGTCAAAACCGGTTTGAGCCGGTCTGGTCCGTTTGAGTCCGGTTTGAGCCAGTCAAAATCGATTGGAGAGGGTCTGGCCTGGTTTGATCTGGTCAAAACCCGTATGAGTACGGTTTGAGCCGGTGAAAACCGGTTTGAGATGTTCTGGTCCGGTTTGAGCCAGTTTGAGCCGGTCTGGTGGGGCTTGAGACGGTTTGAGCCTGTCTGTTACTGTTTGAGCCGGTCTGTTCCTGTTTGAGTCCAGTTTGAGCTATTCAAAACCGGTTTGAGCCGGTCTAGTCCGGTTTGAGTCCGTTTCAGCCGGTCAAAACCGGTTTGAGCCTGTTTGTTCCGGTTTGAGTCGTTTTGAGCCAGTCAACACAGGTTTGAGCCGGTCTGGTCCGGTTTGAGTCCGGTTTGAGCCGGTCAAAACCAGTTTGAGCCGGTCTGGTCGTGTTTGAGTCCAGTTTGAGCTGGTCAAAATTGGTTTGAGCCGGTCTGGCCCGGTTTGATCTGGTCAAAACCCGTATGAGTACGGTTTGAGCCGTGAAACCGGTTTGAGATGTTCTGGTCCGTTTGAGCCGGTTTGAGCCATTCTGGTCTGGTGTGAGCCGGTTTGAGCCGGTCTTGTCCGGTTTGAGCCTGTCTGTTCCTGTTTGAGTCCGGTTTGAGCCGATCAAAACCGGTTTGAGCCGGTCTAGTCCGGTTTGAGTCCGTTTGAGCCAGTCAAAGTCGATTGAGAGGGTCTGGCCTGGTTTGATCTGGTCAAAACCCGTATGAGTACGGTTTGAGGCGGTGATAGCCGATTTGAGATGTTCTGGTCACGTTTGAGGCAGTTTGAGCCGGTCTGGTCTGGCTTGAGCCGGTTTGAGCCTGTCTGTTACTGTTTGAGCCGGTCTGTTCCTGTTTGAGTCCAGTTTGAGCTGGTCAAAATTGGTTTGAGCCGGTCTGGTCCGTTTGAGTCCGGTTTGAGCTGGTCAAAACCGGTTTGAGCCTGTTTGTTCGGTTTGAGTCCTTTTGAGCCAGTCGAAACAGGTTTGAGCCGGTCTGGTCGGTTTGAGTCCGGTTTGAGCCGATCAAAACCGGTTTGAGCTGATCTGGTCCGGAAAAATACGGTCAAAACCAGTTTGAGTCTGTTTGAGCCGGTCAAAACCGGTTTCAGCCGGGCTGGTCGGGTTTGAGTCCAGTTTGAGCTGGTCAAAATTGGTTTGAGCCGGTCTGGCCTGGTTTGATTTGGTCAAAACCCGTTTGAGTCTGGTTTGAGCTGGTCAAAACCGGTTTGAGCCGGTCTGGCCTGGATTGATCCGGTTTGAGCCGGTCCGTCATGTTTTAGTCCGGTTTGAGCCAGTCAAAACCGGTTTCAGCCGGTCTG